>VWZK01011945.1:0-144743 GCA_013396935.1 Baryphthengus martii | reverse complement strand
TTTTTTTTTTTACACACCCTGGACAAGCTGTTTAGTGAAGCTGACACTGAACTAAGCAGCACTCACTGCTAGCAACGCTGCACTCCATGGGGACCTGTCCTTTCCTACCACCCCATTAGGGCACTTTAGATGGCACCCTGACTTGACCTGCCTGCTGTCATACACTGATCAACACATACTAGCACAGGATCCATTATGGCAATGCCTTCTTTATGGTATTTCACATCTTTGAAATAGAACTTGTAAAAACAGTAAGAGCAATCCAGAATTGCCCAATGACCTAGTGCAGAAGTCACATGGTTAAGTCATGAGAGAAGAAACTCTCTCCAAAACAGCACAGGTGGGCTAAGCAGTAACAAGTAAAAAAAAAAAAAGCAAGAAGCTGTTGAGCAAATAACCCTCCTTTCTGGAGTTGAAGAATCCCCAATTCACCCACTTAAAAAAAAGCAATTTTAAAAGAATTCATTATTATAATACATCACAGATTTTCAGAGTGCTACACTCACATCTACTTGACAATCTTTTGTTGCATTCAGGCAAAAATTACTTTATGCAAGTAAAATACAATACCAACTTTACTCACTGAAGAATCAAGTTAATGTCTTTGCTTTTTGGAATGACATTTGTGTTTAGTGGTGAATGAGGAATGGGTCAGTCCATCAGCATGGACTAGAGGTCTGGGTTGGGTTTTTGTTTGTTTGGGGTTTCGCGGTTTAGGGTGTGGGTTGTTTTTTTGGTGGTTTGTTGTTTTTTTTTCGGGGGGGAGAGGAAGAAGTTGTTTTTCATCCGCAGTCCTGAAGTACATGAAGACACAATTTTGATGACTTTTGAAAGCCTGACTGGCAAGCTGAAAAGGATTCAATCCATTTTGTGCATTGTCCCCATGTATTCATAAAGTTGGCTTTCTAATGAGCAAACTACTGGATTTACAAGTCTCAGGCTCCACTGAGTCTTCAGACTTGTCAGCTGAATTAATGACAGCTGAATTTCTGGAGGACTTAAGTGCGCTATGCACATTCCATCGGGATACGTCTGATGCTGAGCATTAATAAAGATCAAACTCAGACACCAATTTGTTTCACAAATCTCTCTCCTACACTGTATGATGATGTCATCTCACAACAACATTACATAAGTATGAACACAATGGTCACTTTTCTTCCCAAACAAATAATTCACCAGCACAGAGCTAAAAGAGATTTGACATGTTATTTCCTCAACATAAAAAAAAAAGGGGGAAAACAAGTGAGAACTGTATTCTAAATTAACTCACATCTGACAAAACTTTCTACTTCTCTTAATGCTTGCTCTTTCCAGAAAAATCATTTATTCAACAGATTTTTTTCATCACGTGCATCAGTTTTCTTACATAGATTGCGGATCTTAATTCTCATGGAGCAACCTAAAAGACTTATGAAGCAATCGAGCAAGAATGTACATCAGAAGAGCAGTTTATACGCAAATATCTACACTGGAAAGACGTTAATTGAGTTTTGAAAGTGAAAGACTTGAAAAATATTTTCTTGAGAGTTCACCCCTGCAGAAATGCATGTCAAAAGTCCTAATTAACAGCTGGATGCAGTTACTATAATACCACAGAATAACAATATTCAAATCAAATCACAGTTCTGAAATAAAAGGAATGTTTACTTTGTAGCTTCTTCAATATTAGATTTATATTTGGCATCTACAGAGCCCACATACACTTTCAAGCATGAAACTAGAGCAGGTAGTTGGGACTCCATCCTACATGCCGCAGCACTGAACTCTCAGTGACATCGCAATTTTCATAAAACTTGGTAATCATGAACTAAAATAGCCTTATTTTATAAAAAGCAATTTGCCTTGAAGATGCACATAGATGTGTGAAATACACACAATGGAGCTGGTTAAAGCCGTGACACACACTGGTGAATCTTCCACCAAATTTTAGTTACCAAGACAACTGCTTGTTTGATTACCTTGGCTATGGCACTGGCGAAATATGATTCTGACACTCAGGGCCAAATTTGACAGCCATTAAATCGCAAAACAAATCTGCTAATAGAAATCAGACCGGATTAGATTTATCCCAGTGACATTTTTACAAACATTTGATTTCAGTTAATGATATGTTGGTTCACTCAAGTTAGGAACCAATTTCATACCATTTACATACATTTTCTTCTTAAAACCAGATCTGTCTTTCACATATTGAAGTTGCAAAGGTGCCTTCAACAAGTGAGGGATTTTTATGGCACAGGTCTGTGCTGAAAGCCGATTGATAGAATTTCCTAACTACTGGCATGTCCGATTTTCCTATTGATTTATAGCTTCTGATTAGGTTGGTTGTGGAATCCACTACAAAACAGCAACACATTTGAAGTTTGTTTTATTGAAGGCTGGCCTGTTACTCATTTTCAGATACAAGGAACCTCTTAAATAGAACGTAAAATGAAGGCTGCCTAAGTATAAATTTGTATACAATCAAGTTCTATTACATGCTTTGATTACAGAAACGGAGGTCTAACCCCACAATTTTCCCTGCTCAACTCAGACTGCCTATTTTATGCTCTTTACGTGATGGTTATTGCAACCACTGAAATTAAAACAAGACTCCCTTTGCATTCAGTGTAGTATTTTCGGGAGCTTCTTTTCTTCAGACTCAAATCTCACACACACAGAACCCACCTTCCTTTCTTTGATAAATAACATTTGCAAAATGTCATAGCACAATCTGGGTGATGTTTTACTGTCCGCTTGTGCAAATAAAAGTTCCTAGAGTTTCTCCTCAGATTTTTGGGTATTCTAGGGAGATTTTATTCATCATCACAGCTTCAGATGCACAGGATCTTAAGAGAAATTTAAAGCTATGAGAATTTACACAAACATGCCGTTAACACAGTAAGCTACAAACATCAAGCATCAACTAATGCTACCATTGTGCCAGAGCATGTTAATATCTGCAAGTAAATAAGTTCTCCCAATATTAATCATAAAACCAAATGAGAAACACACAAACATTTAAGAAAAAAAAAAGAAAAAGAAAAAGCATCCTCTGACTGTATAATCCTCATGAGGCGTTCAGGCCACAGAATGCAGGATAACTGCATTCCTCCCATACCAACCCCTTGCTTGAAGAAATCAGGTCTGGAATCAGTTTCTGAAACTCATTTAACAGACCTGTTTTTCCCAAAGTGAAGTGAATAGACTAAAATTCAAAGAAATCTGCACCTGTGAAAAACAATAGATGCTCCTAATTAATCAATCACTCCCTCAAAAAGGATTAACATCTTCCTATTTTAGAAGTAGTTTTTAAGCTTTTGTAGATATTAAAATATGATAATTTCACATGCATAATACTAAATGAACTTCTCAGAAGTCATTAACTGTTAAAGGGTAGAAAAGGACTTAAATATCTTGAAATGAGCTTGAAAAGACCTGCATATTTCGAAATCCTCCAAAATCTCCATAAATCAATTTTTTTTAAATACTAGTACATTTAAATGAAAAAAAATTCAAAATGCAACATAACTTAAGAGCAAACCACCCTCCAAATAGCACATCGCTGACAAGAATGTCAAAACATGGGCAACTTGTGATACTGAAGCATCCAACAACATTCCTTTCTGAAGCAAACAAAAAATTTTGCTTCACTTCATTATTTCATTTTGCCAAATCTGACTAAAGTTGTCTATCACAACTATTGTCCATCCATTCATAGCAGGCATTTTCAAAACTATTTGTACTGTGAGTATTTTGCTAAATGCTCACTTCAAAAAAAAAAATCTAAAGCAGTTCATCATATTTGGGAGTGACTGCGATGTGTATGTGCATGGCCTGAAGCTTCACTCCTCTTTGTCAAAGGTATCTGTGTGGACTTAAAGACCACAAATCATATTCAACTGCATACATACAAAAAATGGATGCTGCTGTTGTAGAAGCACAAGCCAACTATGTACTTGTTTGCAAAGTCTGTAAGTGAGCAAAGTATTGGCCACCTTGAGTCTCTCCCGACAAGTCTGTATTTACTACTGGCTCCTACTTAGATAATACAACTTCAACTCCAGGGAATATGGGATTTGGTTTTCCTGAAAATCCACAGTTGATAAATATCCTTCTTGCATCTATCTCTTAAATATCATATTATAAGCGATCATATATCTCATTTGTTTCTATAGATTCATCCACATATCACTCCCTTTAAACCAGACAGTTCACTGATGGAGTGCTTGCTTCACATGGGCATAGGACCGACATTCAGTGAAGGCTAACTGCACTTTCATCTTTCTGCATCTTAAACTCTAGATTTCCAGCTTATTTTCTTTTAAAAAGTGTAGTTAAAAGCTTTAAAGAAAATAATAATCCAGTATTTCATTAAATATTAATTCAGACAATATTTTGAGCTTTTCAATTAACATACCGTACAAGTTCTCTACGATTTCATTTCTTAAAATATATTTTGTTCAATCGTCAAGAACTACTACAAGCAGCTATTCCGAGAAGCTGTTAGTTTTACTTGTCTTTCTGCTCTCCTCTCTTGCTACACTTAGGAGCTCATCTCCCTGCACCATCCTCAGTTGCTCTCAGAGATGGACAAATCTCTCACACCACTGAAGGACTTCAGACCAAGTCATTCTGGCCATACAAATCAAGATTGGTTTTGACCATTACACAAGGCAAATTCTGCTGGACTCGATCATTGTCTTTCTCCAGTGTGTTTCAGCCTTTGTACCATGGTATAATTCCTGCACTTGCACCAGCACAGCTATTTGTGGAGCTGTGCTGTAGACTAGATCAAGCGTAAACCTAATTTTTATTAAAAGAATATTAAAGTCAGTTCCCCACTGCAATTCATCAGGTACTCCTCTAAATATTGCACAGGCTCAGTGAAGATAATGGCTATATTGTCAAAACCAGCTTTCCTAAGCACACAGCTGAGGAAACTCTTTGCTCTTCCCATGCATGAACCAGTTCAGCACCGCCTGAGATGGGCCTGAGTGACTGTGTGTGGGGTGGGATTCAACTTATTACATATAATTAGATTGGGAATGTGTTTTCCAGAACCAAATAAAGTCTGAATAATGCAGATGACTTCAGTGAGGCCCAAAACACAGACTATCAACAAAATCAGGAGAGCTCGAATGTCAGAGAAAGGAGCCTTCAAAAGGAAAGGTGATGATGCAACACAAGTAGCATTCTTGCTCTAAAGCCAACACCTCAAGAAACTGCATCTTTTGACACAAGTCAATCGGTCACCACAGAAATCCGCAGGGAATTGGTACTCTTCTTCCTGATGCTCACTGAATGACTTAAAATTTCAAGGGCCCAAATCGATGAACTTCTCTTCTAAGACACACACGTTTCCCATCTGTGCTGAGCGCAGTCTAATTCCGTGAGAATTTCGCACACAAATAAACCAGAGCTGAGTTTTGAAGGTAGTTTTATATTACCAGATGTAAAACTTGCTGTTACATAACCATGTGAACCACATGCCCGTGTATAGAGAAATCAGTCTAAATATGGATTTTCCCTGAAACGCAGAAATATTTGCCAGTAGACACCCTTTTGGTGCAGAGATTGTGAGGCAAGTGAAAAGAAACAAGGGAGAACAATATTCATGATAAATTCCTTGTAAAATGACACACAACATAAACCTATGAGCACAGATTCAAAACTAGATCCTCTTAGGCCACCACATTCAAACTTTTATAAGGTGGCAAGCCCAACAAGAATACCTCTGCATTCTCCAAACCAAAGTTTAAATTTTTCACCTCCTAAAAGCCCAAATGAAGAACTGAATGCCCATCTGAGGTCAACTTCCTAGGTTTTATCAGGAAACATCTTATTCCTATATATTCATTAATAGTCATTAGATTGTTTTTTCTAAAACACCATCAGTTTACCTAACACAAAAGAAACACTTAAATTCATTTTTCTGCTTAGGTCACTATTAATGACACGTTTGTCTTAAACAGCAACTAAACCACTCATTTCTTTGGGAAATGGCTTCACAAAAATCACAGCCACACTTCACCTCACCAGATCCAATTTGACTGAAATCCACTTTCGCACTGCCTCATCAGCAATGTCATCTGAAACAGTGCCTATCACCACAGTGTCTGTGAATACCTTAAATATATCACTAGCAGATCCAAAGAAAGGTGTAATATCTGCAAAAACAGATGGCATAATAGGTCTGGCCAGTTGGATAAAATCCCAGGTTTTCATACCTTAAAATTAATTGAAAGCTTGAGCAAAATGAATCCAACAGCTTTCTGAATATGTCCAGATTTGCACGTCAGCATAGTTTTTGCATGAGCAACCTTTCCTCACAGTCTGGAACAGTGCTTAACAAGATAAATGCAGAAAGCATTTGTAATGAAAATAAAACCAGAATCTAGAACACAATCTGATGACTGGTATATAACAATTAAAAAAAGAAAAAAGAGAGATGGAGGCAATATTCCCCAAAAATGTCACAGTTAAATCCATGGCAGAGAACATATATCAAAGGAATTTTCCTGTGGCAGATCATTTGTCCTCCTACAGCCCGAAATTTGGATTTGCATCCTTTCCTCTACCACTTCACACTTGAAAGCCTCAAAAGAGCATCCAAAG
Source organism: Baryphthengus martii (assembly GCA_013396935.1). Taxonomy (NCBI): domain Eukaryota; kingdom Metazoa; phylum Chordata; class Aves; order Coraciiformes; family Momotidae; genus Baryphthengus; species Baryphthengus martii. The sequence continues at coordinate 138,143 of VWZK01011945.1, read as the reverse complement.
TAAACAGAGACGACATCAGAAAATTCTTGTGACCTTAAACATTATAACGGGCTTTAATATTCACCATTTAAGATGCAAACCTACAGCAGGGCTCCTTTGAGAATATCAGTGCACCGATAGCTCTAGCAAGAAGAGCTTCTCAAGCATAAGAGAACTTAAAAAAATTACCCAGTTTCTGTGTTATGACTGTCAATATTTGCAGTAGGACTGCTATCTAATTTAACTATTTCAATATAAACATCTGCTTTTTCAAGAAAATAGGCACTTGGAGATGTGTTCATATAAACACACTACACCAAACAGGACTTGCTTATATAATTGATTCCTCCAACCACATAAATCAGCTCCTTCATGCAATTAAAAAGAATGTAAATAATCTTGTATACTAAAAAAATGCTACAGAACTTTCTACAGGAACAGGACCCAGAGTCTCTGTTGCAGCCAGAGACAATTATTTAACACAGTAGCCCTATGGGGAAGCGTGACCAAGTCAAGCATTCAACATGACAATTACCTATCAACATTTGCTTGTCTACACTCACACAATGGCTCTAATCAAATCCCATGCTCTAAGGCATGGGATACTTACAGGGATATTCTTTTCCTCCTCTTGAATCCCAATTAGATCAAACTTTTTTGGTTTTCTTAGTTCATTAATTTTTATTAATTTAGTTGATTTTTTTTTTTTTTTACTTTTTTTAATAGTTCTTCATTATTTCAGACTAGCCACAACTACAGACAGGATAACAGAAAGTGGAGATCACAGCTTTGAGATCACATGCATGACAAGGTTTTTTTTTCCCATCAGATGATGAGAGTAAAGTGACTCCCACAAAGATATTAGGCATTATTTCTGAATAACTTTTACCACCTGCGAGGTAAGAGTTGGATTATTAGTTCTATCTCTTTCTGTAACTGAAGACATAACTTTTTCAAGGACAATGTAGCATTTCTTCCGCAGGTCTCCAAGTCCTGGCAAACCAGTGCTACACCGGTCTCTGCCTGTGGCATACGGCTTTTCCTGATCAATAAAACATTTCTCTGCAGCAGCTTAGGGTTTAGTTAAGTGGGACCTCAGTGAATTGCAAGAGCAGGGCATGTAGATAAATTGAAATAAAGATGGTTACATAGCACCTCAGGGTCTCAGGCACTGTAAAAGTACAAAGCATTCAGACACTGAAAGGTGTCTCTTGGGAGAAGTTCATTCTCATAGATGATTAGATTTATTCTGTTATATTTTGTACCACTTAGCATCATCCGAGCTTTTAAAAGTCAAACTGAAACATGTATTCACCTTTACAAGGTGCTGTCTTCACATAAAGATGTCCTCTGAATCCTGTTCCCATACTTTGATACTGCCCCTTTCAGTTATCAAATACTTCAAATATTTGCAAGCTAATACTTTGACACTTTTAAGTAGCACAACCTTAATCATCTAAAGTAAAAATTATTTCATCATCACATATCACTCTTTGGTTTTGTAGATAAAATGTCTTTAGAGCTTCATTTAAACTTAGGTTTCCTCATTCAAAGCAGTATTCTTTAAATTCTGAACTGTAAAAACGTGTAAGAAAAATACATATTGCATTTAATAAAAATACTGTGGAAATGGAATATTGGAAAGACACCAAATTGAAGTAGTTGACCATCTCACTAACCTAAAGCAGTAATAGTAGACTTTCTGAATTGTTAGCAAGAGAAGCGATAGAGTACCCTGCAGTCTATGTCCTGAACTAATTTCAGGTATATTCTCATGTAATTTGCAAACCACTGCATCCCTACAATAGACTTAATGGCCTGCTAGTCCCCTCTCAATATAAGGAACTCAATTGTCACATTTTCAAGATACTGGTTTTCAAGAGCCCTTCCCACTCTACACCAATAGCTCCACCAACTACAGACTGCAGCCCCTGGAAATGTAATTAGTGAACAGCTTTGTATGTTTTGTAATTGGAATGGAAGAGATCTAGTCATCTAAATTTCCCCTAACTTCTTTGGCACAAGAAAACCTACTCATGAAAGGCAACAAAATAAGGAAGTCTTTTATTGAAAGGTAGACCACACAACAGAAAAAGTTACCACAGATGCTGAATTGCATGACATTTATAGCATAATATTGATCTTTAAGTATTGTAGCCTTTGTTCTGTTGGTTTTTTTTCTAATGGACTAAAGGAATTTATAGTATCTTAAAAGAGATGCGTAACACTTCATTAAATTAATGCTATTTCTCTGCTAATCAATGTTTCTCTCATTATTTACCAGTTTCTTTGATTTAAAAAGATAGTCCATACTTGAATGCCCAAGAAACAGACATACTGACAGTCAGGTATAAAAAGAAAATCAACAGAAAACAGTATCACCGAGGGTTTCCTAGCAATGTGATTAAAATACCACACTAAACATGAGATTAAATATGTTAATTTGTTGCTATAAAAGGCATTAATAAGGTAGTCTATAGTACTAGCAGAGAACATTATAAAGGTATATGCATGTGATTTGTAGGTGCAACTACAGCTACTAAAGCATTTTCACTTTCTACACAAGTCTGCTACAGAAGTTGTACAGTCAGTGCAGTGTTCAGGACAATCAACATGCCATGCTTAGACCATGAGTGGTTCAACTTCATAGCAGCCTACAAAATATCATGTAAATTTAAACTTTTTCCTTGGTCTTAGCACATTTTTATTCTGTGGAATTTCAGACCACAGGACCTTGTAACATATAAAAGAAACGGAGCTATGCAGTCAGGTTTCATGCCTGCAAGCACCTTACTGACTTGACAAACTTCTCAGCAGCTCAATGTGTACCTTCTCAGCAGTTATGAGTCCGATTTATAGTCCAGCTCTTGAGGAATATCCATCCCCATCTTCGCTATTCATTGTTTTCCACCATTTAACTAAGTACGTCTATAGAGCTAAGCAAGCGTACCTCTCTCCAACCAACCAGCTTCACACCATCATCCAGTCACTCTTCTGGGCACTGAGCTGTGTTCAACAAACTGCTTCTTCTCCTGCTACAGTTGCCTTTCTCAGCACATGTAATACATACAGCAAACATCTATTCAAACGCCACAGCCTTTGGACAGTTCACCTGCTCACATCCCAGCATCTCAAGGATGTCTTGACACTTTGTGCTGTAAGTTCTGTGTTGTGCAGTAAGTTACTGTCAAATCAACTTCAACCAGCAAAGAACAAAAAGGCTTCATGGTCTTTGACATCTATGTCAAGAGAACAGTAAAGATGGAAGACAGCCTCTCAATGAGGAGATCACCGTGCATCAGGCTGAGGTGATGAAATCAATGCATGTTACAAATTAAACTGACCGCGCCCATAATGACTTTGCTCTGGTTTTGCTGTGTCTCTACGTTTCAGGTTATTCTCTAACTTGCTAAAGCCTAATGATACCTGACTTTTGACACAAGTGCTTTCCAGGCTTCTTTGAAAAATGCAACAGTCCTTCCAAAATGTAAAAGATTTGCAATCTACAAAAAGAAAAGGCTTGAGAAACAATTATTTTATACATTCTAAAGAGCAGCCTTTTTAGATGATATACAGTGTTTTAAAACCATGGTTGGTCAAAGTACTCAGTGACACAATAGAGATTATTTTTAATTGGAAAGAGAGTGCTTTAAATCACAGAACACTTCATTTCCTTCAAAGTCCACACACCAAAAAGCTGTTAATTCTACAGCAGTATTAAAAAAGATCTCGTGTCTTACCTCAGAAAGACTATAATTAGAATAATTTTGACTAGGAAAAAAAAAAACACTTAGAAGAGACTATGATGCCTCAGCTTTTATCCCAATTGCAGGTACTGTTTTCATTTCAACCAACTCATGTCCTAGAGCAGCAGCTCTAACACCTACAGCTCTACTTTGGGGCAGCATCTCATAACTAGTGATGTGCAGATGTGTTGATTGACAGCCAAATAAAGCTCATGATTCTGTGCCATTTATTGCTACTTCATTTACAAACTATTTGGCCAGCTCATCAGACCAACAGCTCAGTCCTCACTGATGATTTTCACTCTAAAGTGACTACCACTTGGAAAGAAAAATATCTATTATTCTCCCTACAGCCACACACAGCAGAAACCTGAAGCAGAGCTATTTTCTCATGAACATCAGCTTTAGACTTTCTTGGACGCTGATCCCAAATGACCACAATGGAAGAGAAAAACATACTCTTTCAGTGGCAGAGTAACAGACTCAATGAAAATCAGACTATTGTTTTATCTAGTTTCATAGCACTTGACGGTCAGACATCATACATGAGCTTATATGTAGTCATTATGGAAGGAAGAGTTACACTGCAAACTCAAGCTGTATATCACGCAAACCTAAGGAAATGCCACTCTATATCCTCCATCAATTAGGTCATCCACAACTTCAGCACAAAGCTAGAGAGCATCAGTAACTCTTTAAGCACCAAAAAAAACCCTGTATCTACAAAAAAATACTAAATTTATCCTCTACCCAGTTTTACAACCACATAACAACAACACATCCTTTTTACATGATTAGACAAGAGTAGTTTAAATACTACAAAGAGAGCGTGAGCCATCTCCAAAAGCACACATCACCCAGAACAACAAAGGCAAGATATCTAATCAGTGAGGTCAGAAAAACACTTATCTGACAAGACTATGATCATATTGTAAAATGACTCCAAATAGAAACAAAGGACTTGATCATCATCTGCCACACACATCTCCGGACAGACTTTACAGCTTTGTTTCAGCTAGAAAATTCAATCTGATACGTAATATGCAAAGGAAAATGCAACATAATACAAAATTTAAGAGCTTCATTTTTCTGACAGGTTTATCAGCCCAGAGATTACCACAATTTAAAACCGTACCCAACATGTAATGTTTTAACCTTGTCTTACAAAGACCTGGTTGTATTTTAACACACTTAAATGTGGTGTGTCTCAAGCTCAGTACGAAAACTATTTTTTCTGTGCTATGAGACTTCTTGTCTTGAAAAATACGTTGAGTCTTTATCAAAAGGTCCTGAGAAATAACTCCCACCCACTTTTAGAATTGCATAAAAGTGCCTTTCAGCAAAGCCCCTGCCTGCGCCCCAGCACAGCCCCAGGTGAGCTGTGTGCTCTCTGCGTTGGCAGAAAACCCCAAGAGCACCTCAGGAACCAGCCCCACACATAGTTGGAACCTTTTCCAGATGAGTGCTCCATTCTACCGTAGCAGCCCATGTTTTAGATAAAGGTTTCAGATGATATATTTACCATTCAATGTAAAGCTTCATCCAAATTTTCAAACCTGAAAATACAATCTAGAAGACAATATGTAAATGGCAGTCTTTGGTGGGGGAAAGGGAATATTTTGTGGTATTATTTTTTGTTTAATATCTGCTTATGCATTCAGATACATCATAATAGTTATTGGAGAACAGTATTGTTAATAAGAGGATGGTTTCCATGGAGAACAAAAAAGGTCAAATCATAATTTGTTGAAAAGAATTCAACTCTATCAGTTAAGATCAATATACACACTCTTAAACATAACAAAAAATCCTGGCATCTATGTCAACTGTTTACGTGGCTCATCTGCAATTTGAAGTCAACATCTCAGGTAAAGTCTGTCATAGAAATACATTTTTACTACAAATGAGAAGTTTATGGAAAGATAAACCAGGTGAAAAACCGCTAAAAGAGAGCCACACATCATGCACTCATGGGGTGAGGTATACACACAGAATTTAATTTCTGTAATTAAATGTCAGGTTACAAAAAGCAACAATATAATTAGTTCAGTATAATTTATTGCCATTCAGATGGAACTGGAGCCTTGTGTACTCACCAAACAATTTGTACTAAAACAACACAAGCTGTTCAAACAAATTGACATTTTTAATTCCTACTTATAACAGACCTTTATTACCAGTTTCTGAGTTAGGATGTTTATTACGAAAACAACAATCTTTCAAAACACTTCGGGAAGGATGAATCTAGAAAATGCCAGAGCCACTTAACACTAAATAATCAAGTCAAGGTAACACTGCAATAATATGCATCCACTTGTTAGGATCACCTGAAGAGAGGTAACACTATATGAAAAAAAGGCAAATTAATTCCCAAACTTATTCATAACTTAACTAGGTTACTCCAAATCTTCTACATTGAAAAGAGATTTGGGTATTTCTCTGTAAGGAGACGTGAAATACAACAGAAATCTGTTGGTCTTAATATTGTTCCAAATACGCCTCCCCTTTCTGCATTATTAAAACATCCTTTCCTCCATGCAACTGAAGAACTGAACTTCTTTGCCATTTAAGCCTGAACTACGTCATACCAATTCTTGTAATTAATATGAAATACTTCCATAATCATCCTTACATTCATAGAAGATGCACTAAATACTAATGGTCCAGAAATTAGTATCTGAAATGTTTACAAGAAAAAAAACCACAAAACACCTCAAGTCTTCAGGGCTAAGAATTGAGACAAAAATCCCACAACCCAAGCTTTGAAATTCACCCCTACAAAAATTAAAATTTTGTTAATGATTGCAAAATGCAATTAAGTCAGCATTATTCTCATTTTAACTTTAGTCAAAGCATTTCTGCATCAGAATATATCCCAAAATTTGCAGTGATCCTACTTAAAAAAAAAAAATCATATTCTTCATCACAAAGCAAGTAATCTCGCATTTTGTGGGTTTATCGCTAATTCTATTTGGAATCTGAATCCTGTTGCTACATATTCTTAATCTCATTTAAGAAAAGATTAGCCTTTCTTGACTTTTCACCACAGAATCAACTCTCTAGAAATACAATGTGAGAACGGACACGTGACACTCAGGCATCCAGTGGCATTAAAACATGTCCAATCGCTCTTACGTTGTCTATAGCAGACTATATAAACTATCTACAAGAGAAAATTTCTGTATTACATAAAATTCTAATTAGAAAATACCAAAGGATGTGTCAGAACAGTCAGTTTCTGTACAAGGCAAAAAACATTTTGACTGCAGAACATAAAGTAATTACTTCAACTCTACAGTAAGATAAGATGCATAAACACTCTTGCAGCTGAGTAACTAAGGCAAAACCTGGCTAAAACATTAAAATAATATAAAATGTATCTATAGAAAATGAGTAATGCTAATAGGCAAATCAGAGTACTGCTCCCCTCCAGAATGATATTCCCGTTGGAGTGACTGGAAATCAGGCTTTATCTCCCCAATACTCTGGCCCCATATATATTTGTATATACCGATAACCTACAAAGGTTCTGAAGCTTCCCAATTCAAAACTAATTTTATTTTCCTTTTTAAATGTCTACATGGGGGAAGGGCGTGAAGGTGTGTTGATAACTTGAAATTGGTTACACAAGCATGTTTAAAAAAAAAAAAGGAATTCTTCCAGAAAACAGTACATGCACAGATATCATAGCCCTGAATTTACCTGCAACCCATAATCATCAAAGAAGAGAGTTACAGAGAGTCACCAACAGTCCAAACATGAAATGGCACAGCTCTAGCGATAGAGTCTGGTTGGACAATTTCACATCACAGGAAGGAACTGGTAAACCACGTACAGTTAAATGGTTGAAAGTCAGCTTCCTCCTCACCCACCGAGCTTCACCTCTAAAGCACTCGGAGCAGCAGTACAAAACGCTTCATTCCGACTGCGTACAATTCGGATGCTAAACACCAGGGCTTTGAAAAACTACTTGTTACGAAAGCTCTCCTTTAGAGGAGCACACAGGACAAAGACTGAAGAGATTAAGATATATCTCTATCTTTAAAAGTGACTTGGTGATGACCAGTGAAAAGCACCTAAACACACACACAAAGTCAGGTAACCAATCGTGTTTTGGACGCTCTCTCTGCCAAATACTTTCTTAAGCTAATATTGATATTTTAACCACAGCTCAAATTCTTCGACTGAAGTAAATATGCCTTTATAGTGGATTGCTTTTTCTGGACGTTTGCCACTCCAGACATTATCCATCGTTAACGACAGAAATGGGACTAGCCCTTGTCAAGAAACTGCTTAAGAACACACATGCTGGTTTTCCTTTTTCTGAACACAGAATATGGAAAACATTAACTTATTGAACTATATACAGCAAATATTCTTCTAAAAACTAAACGTTTGAACAACTTCTTGTACAATTCATTCTCATCTCCAGGTATTTTTAAGTACTATTCTTACATGTCCTTGAACCTAGACTTCACTTCATCTTTGCAGAGCTACCAAGAAGTAGATCTTGTCAGCTAATGGATTGATTCAGCATGCTACAGGGACTGAAATACATTATACCACTGACTCTACAACACTGCATGAAGTGACATGTTTCCTGCACATTATGACACTATCTATCAATACTATGTACAGCAGAGAGTCTATACAGCAGAGATTCTTTAAAATGTTCTTAAATTTTAGCATCCAGAACTATAATAGGGGAGGTAAAAAAAGTTAGAAAGATAATCGCAGCATGGGGTTTGGAAGATAGTCACGTTGAGATTATTTTCCATTGGGGAATTTGAGGTTTGGTTTTGACTTGTGGTATTGTTTTGTGTTACTCAAGGACAAGGAAGTTTTATACATCAATGTTTCAGGTGTCATCAACAACTAATGTAAGTTGAATACAATCAACTAAAGTGTCTGGTTTTCACCTCACCTTGTGTGAGGTTATACAGAAAGGCCCAATCTTCTTAATGGGATTTGTCTGCATAGCTCAGTACACCACCAGTTAAAACTCTGGCTAGAAGATGGTGTGACAGCAATTAGAAAATTTAATTTCTCTCAAAAAAAACCAAAAAACCATACACAAACAATAAAAGCAGAAACAGGAAAAAGAAAAAGCCCAAATGAACTAGTTGCTTATTACAGCAAATGACGGAATGAGCATCAGGATCCTAAATACTATTTATACTGAAAAAAATCACTAATAAAACTGTGTCTACCTACATATCTCCAGCTATTACAAGCTCTGAAGATTTAAAAGCACCCCAAAACCTAAAGCACTTAAACATGCTCATACACATTTTGAACTCTGCTATTAGAAAACAAACAAGCAAACCACCATTTCCCATCTGTGCAACCTGCTCCATCCTCTCCATGCATTCATTTAGTTTGTTCGGGGATTGGCAGTCTCAAACCTTGACTGATGCCGAGTCACATCCAGCATTGATATGGAGGAGAACTGACAACAGCAAGCTAGTGGGCAATTACTATTTCTGCTAATTGAATAGCAACCTAGCAGTTCTCCCTACTGTGGTATACCTCTAAGTGCATCCAACCAGCAGCAGAAGCTATTTTCCATGGCTAAAGAAGAGGTTTAACTACTTAAATGACAGCACCTCCTGCTGACAAGCAAAACAGCTGTTTATTTGTAGAAATTACCCATACCTAAACCACAACGCTTATATTTAGCTAACAGGTATTGTTTTACAAACCTTTTCCTATTACTTGCCTGTTCATCTAATAAATCTCTGAGAATTAAGATCTACTGCACCCTCAGTTTATCTGCTGTATATTCTGTCATTTCATCTCTTTGAAGCAAGATTCTGATGTGTCTGTGTCCTATAGCTTATCAAGTGCAGCTCACTTCTGGCTACAACTTTACACCCAAGTTACACAGTTGACGTTTATTGAGCAAGTCTCTGTAGTTACTACTTGTGATTAGGCAGCCAAAAGTAACAAGTTTCACTCATGGGATCAACCACCCCTTTTTAGCAATTCCGTTAAGATTGACACACTGGGGCAACTTTTCAAATGCCCAAGTCAGACTTTTGGGATGTCTTTTTTTCCCCCCCTTTCCCTCCCAGGCCCAAAGAGGAGGCACAAACACATCCTGTTCTTAGGTAGACTCAGCAGCACACAAAAATAAACAGCTTAAGCACCATGCTTACCTCCCAAATAAATACCTCTATTCTCTTTATTTGGGAAAGACTTTTATGAAGTCAAAAGGTGACAGAAGTAGCAGCTTTTACATGCGAAAGGAAGATATACAGTACTAATAGCTCTTGAAAACAGTCCAGGCAAAACACACTTTTTTTTCTGCTCTCCATAACCCACAAAACTTGGTGCATCTTTGCACGTAAAAGAATTAGATTTATTCAAACATGTCTGTCCAAAGGTTACAGTTATTACTGATTTGCTCTGAGCTGCGGAATTCAAAAAATTGCCTTACTACAGGATGATTAATTAGAAATTGTTGATCTGTAGAAAAAAAGTAAGGCTATTTTAAAGGCAGTTAGTTTTTAACATACTTTATACTTCAAAAGAATGGAAAACATAAAATATTTATTCTTCTAAATTCTTAGATAGTTAATATAGACTAATCTAACAGCTGGCTTCCTGCCTAAATAAGTACAAGAAAATTATTTGGATTATTTAGCTAACTGGATTCTATAAAACCCAGAAGAAAAAACATACATAGGTTTCCAACAGCAAGTATTCAGAATATTTACATTACATGGCTCCACATCCCCACTCACCTCTGAGGAATGGTCATTAACTTACTGTTCTCCACTTGAACTACCCCTGGATGCCACTATTTCACACCCATCTCTGCACTTCTCTGCTGGCTTGGAACCGTAGCCCTTTTTCTACACAACTCTCAGCATTTGCTCAACACTAAATAGGACAATTCATTCACCCTCATTGTTCTGCAGGCAGAAGAACCCGCAGAAATATTTTGTAATTGCACATAACTTGTACACTTTTATCGGAATACCTCCCATTTTAATTTCTCTGTAAATATGATCTGTCAGCTATTTTAAAAGGGCATACAGACTGAGTGGGGGTTGCACACAAGTGCAGGTCACTGATAAGTGGCATAGACAAAATTCGTTCTTATCTGTCCCTCTGATAATTCTGCAAACAAGGGAGAAGCTGCAGAACCAGGCTTCAAAGTCTGTCTGCTTGCCTTTTTAGGATAAGGAAAAAACCAAACCAAACAGCTGTATGCTCTTTTCTATTTAAAGACCAACTGAAGTCTTCTGCATCACAAGTTCACTAATAGCACAAATCCATCCTGAAGTAAGGCTGATGAGCAGTTCCTTTCCTTATGACTAAGCATAAGTCAGAGATTTAATTTCATTGCCTTTTAAAGTTTATATTTACTTTTCTATTTCTCTTCACAACCTCTTTTTGCAGCAAGCTAAGAGTCAGGGGTTTATCTACAGTCTGTATCTAAAAGTGCAATGATTATCATTGTATTCTTCTACCGGATGAAACTACAATTGAAAATCATTTGAAAAAAATCAGACAAATCAAGCAATGCATTGTATATGCAATCTGTTTCTTAAAGATCTAGATATATTCTGTAAGATTCATGTAATGAACACACAAAAATAATTTTACACCAAATCATACAAAGTAAAATGGCCACTGATTCCTGAAAAATTAAACAGTCAAAATAAGTGTTGCACACTCCGCAGTGCATAAGTGAGATAATACAGTAACTGTACTTTTCACTTAGCATTTCTATGGTACAGCCAATGTATCCTTTATCTCAGAGCCCAAATTAAACACCGGAAAAAACTAAGAAATCTTACAAGCAAAGTTAGGATAAACAACCCTTACAATGGAAATAGAAGAGATAACACTTACACATTCAACTGGAAAATAGACATATTCCTTATTCCTGACAGACTAAAGCCTTACAAACTTATATTTTAACAGTAAGAACATGGTCCACGATAGAACAGCACTTTTTTTAGTCACCTATATAAATATTTTCCCATTTTCACATATTTGAGAAAATACGTAAAAATAGGTTAGCTCTAAGCTGTAAATAAGCAATATTCTAACACTTCTAACACTATGTAAGTATTTCTTCATTTTAGTTTTGCTTTTCTGAAAAAATGCTGAAGTTATTTTACACTTCCAAGGCAACAGAGATTAATGCTTTAATCAGTCTGTTAAAAGAAATTCAAATCTATCCGCTCATGATTTTGCAAAGATCAATGTTTCAAAGCTCCTCTCACAAGCAGGCGAACATACTTAAGACTGCAGAAACACTTCAGCCACGTATAGTCCATCTCCACTGGAAAGTCACCACCTCACTCCACAGGTGAGCTGTGGAGCTTGCAGAAGCACCAGGTACCATTTAAAAGTAAAATCTTGGCCCTGAATGTGGCAGCCACAGCCATGAAACATAACTAAGATGGAAATGCTCCACAGGAACTCCTCCTCACCTGCAGGCAGTCAGTCCTGCAAGCCAAAGCCAGGCAAGAAAAGATCTAAATAAAATCCACCACTCCTGCCCAAGGTCATTCATCATGCAAACTCCTGATGTATTTCCAAAGATTCTTCCCCACCCTTAGCCAACACTGCCAGTTACTTTATCTCTAATTTTACATCTACTGACAACTATTTTCTTATCTACTGCAACAGTTCTGCTTCACAAGATCTTCCCAATGTAGACTGACTAATAACATCATGTGGCTCATTCTCATTACCAGAATACATCAAAACAGACCAAGAAAACTATGAGCTTACTAAACTTTAATTTCACAGAACATTTACTGAGATATAGGACATGGGCTCAGAAGCCTACCTTTGCTAGCAAGAAGCCAATGGAGAAGAAAAAAAAAGAAATAATATCATCTAAAGTGTCAAGCAATTGGCAAACTCATGCATTTGATTCAAAGGTAGTCAAAAAGTTTCCAAAGCTTTAAATGATCTTGACTCAGCTCAGCTTATCTCAGACAAAACATCAGAGACTGTGTAAGACTTGGAGCTGTGCATATTAACCGCATTCACAAATATTAGCACTAGACTAGGGCACAAGAATCAGATGAGTTTCATATACATGACCTGTATAGTTCAGTTGCAAGTTATTTCATACTTGAATCAGAAAGCAAGCTGAAGCTGTAATATTACAGCTATATATAAACATGGAAAATGTGACTGTTAAATAAACTTCTGGTTTTAAACCAGACACGCTCTTTTCTGTTGTTATTGCTAAGCTTACGTTCTATTGTACTTGTACTGGGTACATCCCTGCTGCAAAAAATGTCCTCAATAAAGACCAATATGACTTGGAACTGATGCGCAAATGCTAATGTCAAGAGATTTTCAAAGCGTAGAGCACTTAAGACTAACCAACATAAGAGTTAGTAGGCTACAACAATAAAATCAAATCTAGAATGAATAGACTGCTTTATTTTCCAAAACTTAGCCAATGATATTATTAAAAATGTATTTTAAACCTTTCCTACAAAATCAGAATCACTTATTTGAATTAAATATTATTCTTCTCGGTCCTTTGCAAATTTTTATTCTAGTTGGAAAATTTTTTCTTTGTCTGAATAAAAGACTAAAACCTTAAGTATCCTTCACCACTGGCCCTGGGCCATGCCCTACACAAAAGAAAAATACAAATTTACTCCACGGAAAATTTCTACCTGGATTGATAAAGCCTATTTCTATTCCTATAGTCCAAATAATACTCAAAACAGTCATAGGAATTAAGACTATGTTTAATTGTGTCTTCTTACTTTAAAAGCAATAGACTTATCTGAAATCAACATTCACAGTCCCCATTCTTGGGAGACTTTTTTTTAATCACGAGAGAGAGAAAAATCTGCCTAGAATTTCATGGGACAGCTTAGAGCCATTTGAGTGCTAAATTCTCCTCCTGATCTTGTCTGTCAAAGTCATCCCTAGAACTTTTATGAACACCTTAGTATAGCTCCATCTGTTTTGTGGCAAACAGCAGCACTCTACCAGAAGTACCTGAGCTAAATCCCATGTAGGCTCTAATCTGCATGTCTAACAGCTCTCCAGCTGAGAATAAAGCCACTGAAAACCCACATGACTACCTTGCAGTTCATGACAAGGTGCTGGCAAAATGCACTTAAGATACCAAAACCCTGCCAGTTTCTCTCTTATCACTGGTTCTCCCCCTTTCTGCTGGTTGTTACTTGGATAGCAGCTCCGATTTGGCAACCTTGTCTACCTTGTTTCAGTAGCATTACAGAAAACCTACACAGCAAAACAAATAACCAGGTCCTAGAGAGTACGGCTCAAAACACAGGGACAAATCAGTCAGGGAAAAAAAAAGCCACAGCTAACGCATCCTGTTCATAGAAACAGTTCCCTGACAATCAAGCCACTCTGCCCAGCACTTATGAACATCATCCAGGGCCAAATCACAAACTCCGTTACAGTCTTTTTCTCCACACTCATTCAACAGGCCTGTTTCACCAGTCTCAGAACAGAAATTGACTCAGGCATCTCTTTTTAGGCCTCTCTTCCTTCCATCTTTACTATTGGTGTCTTGGAGGGGAACTGGGGAACCTCCTTTGGTCATACACTGTCTCTGGGCTTAGAAGAACTTCCTCAGAGCCACATGCACAAAACAGGACTCATCATGTGCAACAACTGCTATTGAAAATTAGTTATCTTTACCAGGTTTAATATTGAAGTAGGTCATGAACTGCAATAAACAGCTGTATATATATTACCAGAAGTGATTAGAAATTGTATTTGGAATGAACATACCATAAAATATCAGGGTTTCTATGAGGCATCTGACGGACAGTGACAACAAACCTGCTGAGCAGATTAGGTGGGAAGCACTGCCTGGTGCAACTACTGCAAGGAAACTACATTGAAGTACAACTCTGGATTTAATCAGAAGCAGATTTTTCTTTGTTTTAAATGGTACACAATCTATTTTCTATAGGTCTAGTTCTGAGCCCAGCACGTATTTTCATCAAAATTGCAATTTATAGTCTGCCTATCTTTGTGAACTACAGTCCCTCCTATCCATTCTCCTGTTTCCTTCATTTCAAGCCACGTCTTCTCACATCAAATAGTTCCTCAAACACACCTCTCCCTCCAGCAACTGAACTTTAGTAATCTCATCACTTGGAACACGTATTAGCCTGGAAATTCAGCCTCACTTCAGTAAGGTGGCCAATGGGAAAATCACATATGCTCTCCTATTAGAACATGATCCCATCTCTGACAGCAGAGCCTTGCCCATCAGGAGTTAAGACAGTTCTTTACAGATAAGTGTCTGGAACATGAGCTTCTGCGCTTCCAGGATGTTAACTGCCAAAAGACAGACCACACAGATAACAAAAGGCAGTCAGGCAGAGTCTTAAAACTGTGCTAAACTTTGACAAAGACACAAAGTTACCACATTTATGCACTTGCTTTATGATTTGCTTCGTGCTGTAAAACTGTTGCCAAAGACAAGCCTGCTACACACATCCTCCTTAATACCTTCAGGGATCCCAAGAACCAAGTCATCTTCAAAACATGCACTAGTATGCATGTAGTATTACATATGGAGATCTTCAAAGGCAGAAGATTTCTTACATATTCTTTGCACAACTTTCAACAGTTGTACATTTCCTTTTCACCTCTGAGTCGATGACAGGGAGCAACACGCCAGTTTTTCCAGGCTCAGAAATACACTGAAAAGCTCTCTCACCATTCACGTAGTTATTCCAGACCTAACTCTTCTTCCTATTCGAGATCAAAATATTTCACACACAATATGAAACAAAGTAATTAAGAGCATACTTCAAAGTCACTGTGTGTGCCAATCACTATAGTATTTATACATTTAAACTACAAATTTCTTTTACACATCTGGGCATTTTTATGCTTTCATCTTATTTTAAGAATGTAGAAAGCTTGAAGCTATTAATATATATAGCCAGGTGGCTCTGTTACCTCTCCAGCCTTTGAAGGTTGTCTCAATTCATACTTGTTCTTCCCACACTTCACTCCCAAAAATTTAGAAGCACGAGTACATTTTGTCACTGGTTACACTGGAACACAGCGTAACTACAACATAGCACTGCCTCGGCCTCTGACTCCAGTATTATGTTACTAGAAGTTCTTGCAGTAACCTCTTAATCCCTCTATTAAAATGTTCAGATATCTTCTGAAATCTTCAGATCCTGCATATCGCTATGCAAACAGAGTCCATAATGCAGGACACTGATGACACTGATGTGCATTTCATGCTTATTGATTCTGTTCACCCTTTGGGAATAAGACATGCCCAACATCCAGTCTCCCACCTAACCAGAGACATGCAGATGTCCCCACAGGTGAACAACTTGACTTTAGCTCCTGGCTATTACTTCTAGTAGAGCCATTTGTTAGGGAAAAAATAGAAAAAAATCAATTAGGGAATCCATGTTTTTCATGCGACAATCCATGCATCTCCAGCACTAACCACCACCTACTAGACTGCTGGTATTGCTTCAGCCTAACCTTGCCAAAACATGATATGAAAATCAACACAGATTCATGCAAATGCATCAGTATTATCACTGAGAAGACTTGAAGTGTACCCATTGGCCAAATGCTTTCTGCTTCACGTAAGCTCTCGACTGGTCAGCAAATAGCCCCTCATTTAAAACCGGGGCTGTGGCAAACAAAATTCTGAGCTTCCACAGCAGACATGAAGCTCGGTATCATGAGCCACGCACAACAGTGTTGCTTCTCATGGTGCTGTGCAGACAAGGGGGAAAAGGACAGCTCAATGTGGGAAAGAACTCCAGGATCTAGACAGTGTTTAGCATAAAAACATTTACAGTATTATTCTAGCTCTACTCATTTACAGTGTTATTCTTGAAACATTAACCAGTAAGTGCCCTGCAATCACTAAAGAAATAAGCTGGACAGATTAATTCAAACAGCCAGATTAATACAACAACATATAATTACTGACATGTAAATTCCAGGGACTCACTTTTAGGCTAAGTTTTCTGTAACTTTCACATGACTAAAAAATGTGGAATTGTATTTACTGAAAGTTGAAACATATAAGGAAATGAAACAGAGAGATCAACTGGAAATGTCATTAGTATTGTGAGGGGAGGGAACAAGAAATAAATAAAAGTAGTCCAGTCATCAGAAATCAAACCCCAGTACTGCATAAGGCTTGACACATAGGCTCTTAGGAAACAGTTTGATCAGAATTTCTTTTAGCTGCAGCTCTGGCATAGTCAGCCTTCACCACTTCAACTGCCCCTGCCTGGGCTGACAGGCCAGAACCACCACCGCAGGTGACCAGGAAACAAGGCTGGATAACTGCAGAATTAACTCTGGTAAAAGGACTTCCCCCCATGCCACTCAATTCCTCCCTCTGGTAACCACACAGAGGAGCAGGTTCTACAACCAGCTGGGGGCTCAGTAACCACAGCCGCTGAGTCAGTCACCACACAGCACGCTGGGCTGACTGACAGCAAGGACAGCACCAACACAGGCATTCAGACTAAACCTTCACACAGGCTCAACACTCGTGAGTCCAGAGCTCTGGCATCGTTTTAGGATGCTTAACAGAAAGTGCCCACACAGTTCATTGTATTTCAGGGAAGCAATCCATAAACGGCCTTCCTAACTCCTTACACCGCAGGTTCCTATGGTGAAACAAGCTGCTACAATCTGTCTAACCTACAGCCTGTCCCTGGACTAATTCAGAAGTATGAAAGGACTGGGCTGAGAGGTAAATGCATGGGTTTGGCTGTGGCAAGAACTGTGGTCAGCCCCCACCTGTCTTAGGAACCAGTAGCACAAGCTCATTCTACTCATACCTTTGTAGGAGAGCTCTTCCAAGACCCATGGCACTGTGGTTTGAGAAGCAACCACAGAAATGCAAAATGAAACGCCTCTGTTTACTTAACTGAGGTGAATGAATAAAGAGGTTTGACTTGGAAGACTGCAATATCCCAGAATCAGAAAACTTTTACTTGAGTGCACTCCACAAATCACACTCACACAGCAGGTCTGACCAATATAGCAGGTATTTATAACAGCTGGCCTCACAACAACAATTCAATGCATTTTACTGTATCGAGAGTAGTTTTAGTTTTCTTTTTGGCTTTTAGCTTGCCATCATAATTAGTGTCCTTGCAGAATATATTTTAGATATTTGTAAAAATAGAATGGTAAAATACTTCTCCCTACTCCGTCAATATGCCACACGATTTCTTTCAATTTAGGATTCAGAAAACTCAGTTTAAAACCATTTGGGGACTACTACTGCATAAAACCCAGCCTTGCTGTAGGTAAACGTTACAAGAGAAAACTCAGTGCTGATTCATAAGAGAATTCCTTTAGTCCAAAGACAAAGCAGCTGAATAGCTATTAATTTTTCAGATTTCATCAATGTATTTAAATGCACTTCTTCCAGCCTTTCTTTGTCACCATGTATCGCTCAGTATGCATGTCAGCAGCACTAAAACGATGGCACGCTTGACAACAAAAACATAATACACATCTTTGTTGGGTTTTTCTATTGCTTTTTTTTTTCCTTCTCTTTTAAACAAAGTATGGCAACAATTTGATAGCCAAGTAGTACTTTGCCCTCCTGAACCCTGGCAATGACCCAGAGGATTTGGACTCTACTGCTAATCACAAGCCTTGGCTGTGGCCATTTCCCATGACATAGCTGAAATTCTCCTCAGCTTGCCCTCTCAACTCCACTAGCCCTTCCATACTGAAACTATTTGCTGTATCCTTAAGCTGTCAATCAGCACACCCATCCCCTAGACTCTCTGCTGCCACAGCACCACCTCCTTTGGCCTGCAGAATCGGGGCTGCAAACCTGCTGCACTTACTGTTAACCCACAATCAGACGTAAAAACTCCCTCGGGGAAGCAGCTTCTTCTGCAGACCTGTTTTTAAACTGCAATACTGCAGCAGAAGGAACAGGTGGTCTTATCGGAGACATGCTTTTTCAAAGGATACCAAACGTTTTATTTTGAAACTTGAATATGAGAAAATATACTCTATGCAAATAACTCAGATGAAATTTTCCCACTTCTATCTCAAGTTAATAAACCTAAGTACATGTTTCTAGTCAACATTCTGGCTGCCATCCCAGGCTCACCTAACCTATCACACTTTCTCTTCATGGGTGCATAAAACCAGCTCTGATGTATTTTATCCTTTTCTGTTCACATCAGGAACTATGGGAAAGATACAATCCCATTTCTGATTTTTCAATATCTTTTCATTATCCCATAATAAGTGGACAGTATTAGTGGCTTTGAAGAAAATCACAACAAAAATCAAAGTCGCTTAGATCACTCATTCAGGTTTCACTGTTTTAAATTCATAGTGCTTAAGAAATGCCATGACTTCTCAAGGCAAGGAACAGCTAAATCCTTTGTTTCCTGTCTATATACTGAGAGACTACTTAAGCACTCAACGCAATTAAGTCACAACTGATGACAAAATCATCAGCACCTTTAGGAACCAGAATGATCACAACATAATCTTTTTAAATTTACTGACTCTTCAACAATATAAGGTAATTCAAGTAGTGTCTGATTTTCCTAATATTCCCATTAAAAACTAGAAGCATCACTTGTTAAGCCTACAAAAACTTTCATTCAAAAACTCCCAAGTATCTCAATAGTTACCTATTTTAAATAATATCCCAGTAATGTAACAATCCCACAACATAACAAACCTACAATACTGAGCATATTTATTTGTTTTGGCTGTTGCATTACACTGTTTTTATTAAGCATTACATTTTCTTGAAAAATAGTCTGAAAAACTATATTAAGAAATGGTTTCCAAGAGCAACTTGGCATCAGCATAACATGCTGATGAAAAAACAGTAAGAGAGACAGTAAAATATATGCATACGTGAGACAACCAAAGACATCTCTCTACCTAATAAAAATAAAATAAATCACAAATTCTTACCACCAGTACTATCTAACAGTAATTCACACAGCTACTCAATTAATGTCATCCAATTCTTTAGAACACTAGCCATTTAAATCACATGCTTACTTCAACATCTGAAAATTCCAATCACGACACTAAGTCTTGCTCACCACATTCCAAAATTCTTCACCCTTATCTGGTAATCCTTTGCCTTAACTGATAATTAATATTTGCCATCATGACCCCAAAAATCAGCCCAAGCTCTCAACTGGTAGTTTCTGAAGAAACAGTTTTTCTTTTCCCAAGTTATTGCCAAATAGAGTTAGAAATGCTGAGCAGAACAACATGCAGATTTACAGTAGACAGACTGTGCAGACACCTAAATCAAACCCAGTGCGATGACAGGTGATCAACTACGCAAGTACAAACGCAGCTCTCCGCAACAGTAGCATTTAAGCTCCAGTTGCTTTTCTGACTCCAAGCTCTGTAAAACCAGCAACATAAGACACGACAATTTTTTTTTCTAAATTTAAAAAATTGTCTGTGTTGGGGTTTTGTTTGTTTGGTGGGGCAAGGTTTTTTAATAATCTCTCAGTAAAAGTTTTTAGAATGATACCATCGATTGCTATTTTTTTTTTCAGGTACTTAAATAATGCATGCTTTCGTATTCAGTTTACTGCATGATCCACAAACATGGAGCTGCCTTTAATCAGCAGGGGCTACCCCAGACCAGTAATAATGCAAATTTGCACTACATGGAGCCTCCCATTCAGACATCCAGCATGCCCTTGACCTGGCTCCTGTGGGTCATCTTTTCATTTGAAGACACCAGAACTGCAGTAGTAGGATAAAACCACTGCTGCAAGGTCTTCCTGCAAGTGTCTCTTTCAGGCTGTAACACCCTGAATCTGGCTTGCTCTGCATATATGGAACACCCTTTCATCCTTTAATATTTTTATGTCCAGGTACAAGTGAAATAAAAGCTACTGATTTTTTCATACCTAAATAAAAACCAAATTCTCCTAAGTTAGAAGTCGCTAAATGTATTTTTTAGTAAGTGATGATAGTTG
Organism: Baryphthengus martii; assembly: GCA_013396935.1. NCBI lineage: Eukaryota > Metazoa > Chordata > Aves > Coraciiformes > Momotidae > Baryphthengus > Baryphthengus martii. The sequence goes on along the minus strand of VWZK01011945.1, from coordinate 117,439 downwards.
ACAATAAGCAGAAAATGCACTACCTATACTTATATTCAACTAGTGCAGCACATCTGGAGTAATTCTAAAGAAATAAGCATTGCACCTCAAATGCCATTTATAGATTCTCTTACAAATTATAAAATGTACGACCAGCTGAAATGTCAAGTAATACTTAAACGTACTATTTTCAATAAGCATCACAGCTACATTCTAAAATCTGGAATACATGGAATAATTAAAAGTCACTCTAAAATAATCTTACAAAATTATTTGCTATCTCTTCAAATTAACCAAGTAAAGAATAATGTAAGAACTAAATAATTAAGGATAATTATGCTATCTGGAATTATTTAACATAAAATTAACATTGCCTAGATCTTCTGAACTATCAACACTATTTTTTCAATAGCTAGTCATCCATATACTTACAAACTGACAATTGTCTAAGATGTAACGCAGATCTGCAATAGGGACATTGAATTCTGTTACAAGGAAGCGTCAGGAGAAAACAAAAAATTTGTAAATACAGCAGACCAGTTCAAATCTCTGGGGTTTTTTGGTTGTTTTTTTTTTGTTGTTGTTGTTGGTTTTTGGTTTTTTTTGTTGCTGGGATTTTTTTCATCCCCGCACCCCCCCCCCAAAAGAAAAACAAAAAACCAAAGAAGGCAGTTTGCATATATGCCCTGAAGAACAGCAGAGTAACACAGCTTTCAATCATCCTGACAATTATCTCTACCTTTGAGGATCCTCATTCTCAGAGTTAACAATTACTTCACATATTACCTGTCACTGACATACCAGTCTAAGTAGCACAACTCATTTCTTGGGCTGACTAGCTGAGAACTCTAATTAGTTAATCTGCATGACACAAATGTTAAGATCCTGGAATATTTTCGCTGATTTTGTACACACTTGGCTCCCACACAAACTCTGTAAGAATTTTCAGAGAGAGAAAAAGACTACTTGAAAAAACCTATCTTTTGACTGACACATTCAAGCAGAAGTATGTAATTCCATAACTGAACTAAGTTAAGTAACTGAAGTTGAGCCTTTCTGGAGGGCACTACCAAGAAAGCATTCCCTTCAGTATCAGACAAATTGATAACTGTGCAAGAAACAGCACTGTATTTTCCTTAGCTGCACCTTTACAAAGTTTCAAAACACGAACACTGGAAATAACGTGTTTCTCTCCAAAACACCAAGGAATAGACTTTATATTTTTAAATAAGCACACCTGACATCAAAGATGACAGACTCTACAATATTTGTCTCAAGTGGGTCATCCCAGCTCTGCCACTTCACCATCTCATTTCATATATTGCTTGGCACTGTTTAAATCCACTCATCTTTTACGTCCCTTAATCCCACTTGTAGCATGAGCACAGTTTTGTAGTAGCTTAGAACACGTCTGAAATTCAGCATAACCCAATGGATGTTAAGATAACATCTCATTTTAGCCATCCTTTTAAAATAGTTGGAATTTTTATGCAATATAAATACAGTGCTGACATTGTAGCAACATTACCTTAGAGGTTGTTTGGAAATACATTTGAAAATTAAATCAAGATCATGAGATTAAGATTAGAAAGAGAACAACTCCATTTCTGTAGCTGCAACCTGAAACTAAGTTAATATCATTTACATTCAAAAGCTATTCCCTTTGATACTGTGAGAATGAGACCAATTTGCCCTTCTTTCAAATTTTCCGTTAAGTACATAAACAAAAATCCACAGAACTGAAAAACTTGGCAGATTCCATAATGCGTGTTCTGAAAAAACCTGCATCCTCAAGTTATTGACAGAGCCATGAGGACCCAGACTGGGGCCAGAAACTGAAATGGACTAGTGGTCAACTTGCAGCTGCCATCTTGACCCCAAGACTCACAAGAGAGGCAACAACTTGTACAAGCAGTACCAATCCCAATCAATATCCTTCTGGGCATCTCATGATTTTTGGTCCCATACAAGGCAGGAAAACACACGTCCTCAAGAAAAAAAAAACAAAACAAACACTGGAAATATCTGCCCCGACAAGTACACTTCAAGCCTCCACACCATGTTCACTCTGAAAAGGCTCTCAGGAAGGAAAACTCTGAGAATATGACATAAGCCATTTACACTATGTGCCCTTTTTTCTTTTTTTAATTTTTTTCCCTAGGAGAAACTGGGAAGCACTTTTGTGAATCTATTATATAATAACCGTAACACAGCCTACTGCATAAGCCACTGTGGTTTTATGAGGTGTTTTCAAGCAGAGCAGAACGAGGTCACGTACAGGAAAGGGATATAACAAATAACTTCCTCCCACAATGAGATATGACAAGATAAAATGGAAAAATACTGAACACCAAGGCACATCCTACCTCTGAAATGGATAACAAAGCCAACATTACAAGCAGATCTGAACAGCACAATTTAGGGTAGGAGACAGCTAAAAATTATTTTCTTTAGCAACAGTTCATCAATTCTGGCTTCTGCTGACTTACAAATTTTGTGGGAGTAGAGAACCGGCATCTCACACTCCTGCAAGATCCTGCTTATGAGCACAGTTTTGCACCTCTTAGGCACAGCATCTTACAGCACCCACAAAAATCCTGTCTACTACTTTTAATCTTTACTTCAGAATAAATGAAAAAAAAAAGGAAATCCCACAATCTACTAACTCATCCACATTAACTGACAAACCTTGAACCAGCTAAAAGCTTCCAAATCTAGCAATAAATGCTGTAAATAATATATTTAGCCCACAGAATACTTCAGGTCGTAGGGGATCTCTGGAGGTCATATGGTTCAACTTGCCACTCAAAGCACAGCCAGTTTCAAAGTTAGATCAGGTTAATATGACTCATTCTTTCTTAAATGACAGCAAGAAAACCAGAAAAACCTCTTTCCACAGGGCAAAGGAACAAACAAGCTTGCCAGTGTAATACTACAAATGAAATCCCTCAAAATTAGGCACATTAGTGGGGAAAAAAAACCCTAAGCAATCCAGTGACTGCTGATTCAAAGCATTACCTCTGTTTCTACATCTAATGCCCACAACCTGTAGAGATGAAGTCTGTTGTGTTCTGTGGAAAGTTCCTTGAAAATATCAGACATGCTGCATAATTTAAAGAGCATAGTTTGAACTTATACAGAAGTGTTGTCGCTAATTTGACGCAGCAGAAGTTTCCCACGTAGTCACCAATCCCTTTACCATCCCAAGGCACTCCTCTGGCATTTGACCACTCACTGCTAAACTGCAATAGCTTGCTTCAGAATGAATATCTGTAATTTTCATACACAAAAATTACTTCCCCGCAGTATTTAACCATGTTATCCTTGCAGGTCACCTTATGTAAGGGAGCTGCCAAACTGAACGTCTGCAGAACAGCTTACTTGGGCATTCCTCCTTCCAAACTGACTGGCGTATATACACACAGCTACAGAGATTCTCCGCTAACTGAACTTGTCTCACTTTTTGGACAAGGCTACAGAGTCACGCTAGAGTCTTAAGTCCCTGGTTTTCCATATATCTTGGTATGCTCAATGTGCCCTAAAAGAAAGGAGAAATCCTTTTACCGTTTTCATTACAATACTTCGAAAGGAAAGGGTCTGAAGGGTCTACAAAGTGAATGAAGAGATTAAAAAAAAGGACTGGAAACAAGTTTCAACTTTAAAGGCATATGCACCTACACTTCCTGTAAAATTGTACTTATTTACATAGACAATTTACAAGCATTAACTACAAAGTTTAAAGTAATCTAGCTCATACTTTTGCAAGGTTTGGCATCAGCCACCAGGCGTGTTGGAAGCCACTGCTATCCACAGGACAGACAATCTAGCGATTGGTTCTTTGTTCATGTGCTTATTTAAACACAATGAAATTGGTTCACTTCATTAAATAAGAGCTGGAATAAGCTACAGCTACAAGAGAGTGAGGTGGTCCTCATTTTTAAAAACTAGCAATGTCATTTGGGAAAAAGTAACAAGCAGTGAAAAAAATAAACTCCCTTCAGGCAACTGAAATACCACTTTTGAAGATAAAATAGGGAAAAACGGGAGGCCACTGAAAAGAAACATTGTTTTCCTTTGAAGTTCACCAACTGGGGCAAGTGGCATGTTGCATTCCCCAGGCTTATGGGAAATTTGTTTCCTGTTGTTTCAGGAAAAAAAATACCATTATTTCTATGGTCCCTCTGGAGCCTGTAATTACTGATGCATATAAATTACACTTTATCAAAATATTTGAGAAATGTTGCCTTGAAAGTGACAATTACCCAGTCTACCTGAGCAATGTTAGTCTAATTCCATTCTTACTGCAGGAAGGACTAGTTGAAATGGAAACGCTGTACCACACGCACGCGTTTCCCAGTCACATAACTAATCCCAGAAAGAATGATGGAGTTTCACTAGACAATTCCTTTAGGTGAGTCCTTGCCTTCTGGGGCAATACTCTCAACTCAGGCATGGATGTGCCACTACATCTTCCCAATAAATCCAGTAAAATGACACTGCTAGACTTCGCTGTTCTGCTGCAGTCAATGTTATAGCAGGGCAAAACCCTGCGACTGGTATTTCAAGTGCAGTCATTGGCAGTCATTTAATCAGTCATTTAGTACAGCAGAAGAAATTTGAGACCCCTACAGCAAAGGAAGGGAAGTTAAGTGAAGTACCACCTACTGACCAACAAGTACACAGATCAAATAGCACCAAGATCAGACACAGGAACAACTGACACTTCTGGAGAAAAAACTCAAGTGCTAACAAAAACTTACCACAATATCCCATTAGCTGTGCTCCCAATAAGGGAATGTAACGCATGGGGTTAATCAAGCAATTATTGGGAAAACTTACTCATACTATCGTATTCTACAAGTGACTCAAGGAAAAATAACAAAAAACCAATTCTAATCCTTTCAAAGATAGAGTCAGTATGTTCATACACTACTTCTGGAAAAACCAGTTTAGTGCTCAGAGACTGATAATGTCCTAGTACACTCAGCAGCCTTCTTGGCTTCCAGTGGTACAGAAAAGCCTTTGAGGCAGGACCATCCCAGCGATGATGATCAGAAAAATAGGTTGTTCTACTCACATGATCGTGTGGTAGGACACAAGATCATTGTCTCAACAAAAGAAGCTACTTACGCAAACACAACATTGGGTTTCATACTAGATGCCTTATTTTCCAACACTTCTCCCCTCGCAGTTGACCAAGCATTGACGTTGTACCTTGCACATAACCCACTTAAAGGATTAAACTTAACGTTCCTTCATATATCAATAGGAATGAAGTAAATTCATAGCAGCTGTTTTCTGAAGAAAATCTTCTATATGTACGTCTCTAGTAGCAGCCCATCAGGGACTTTAATAGAGCAAGGCAAAAGACAGGTACTTAATTCAAAATATGCTTTGTTCAAGTCTCTCAACAGTATTTGCATTTTCATTGTAGAAAATTTCCAACTTGAACAGTGACCATTACTGTATGTTTGAATAATCTCACTAAGTCCCAAAGTATTAGTAAAAGAAACATGCTAGAAGTCAGCACGTGAACTTCTGAAAACACAAGGTGCTGTAAGCGCTGAGTTAAGAACCAAAAGCAGCTCAAAGGCACACCTTGTACGACATCCCTTAGGCATAAGAGTAAGATAATAAACCACCTTTGCCAATCTATTCTTCTAGCACCATAACATTTAACAACTTGCGCAAGTTATTTTGTTTCATAAATAGTTTCTACTCTTACAAGTTTTACAAGGTAGACTGCACTTGAGACATGAAAGTGCATCAGACTCTAGATCAAATACCTTCTGGTTCAGCTCCACACTGACCCTTTTGACAGGCGCACACATGCCTCAGGCTACAATCCCATGGCTTCTCTCAGCTAAAGGAGATTTGAATCATAATGAAATCTTGGATCATTTACGACTGTATTTCAAAAGCAAACGCAGTGCATTTAAAAGTAATAGCAATATTCATTCTGGTGACCTCTAAGTGTCTGAAATACTTGAAACAGGCATGTCCTATTACCCCCGTGCAACATATTGAGAAGTTCCAGAAAGCCTAACTTAAGCTTCCCATTGTACACATTACAGACGTCAATAGGAAAACCAAACGAACATTAAAAACAAAGCAGTATTTGGTCTTGCATCATTTTACCCATAATAACTTTAAGTCATGGAGCACTTGGAATGAACAATGAATCTCTGCAGGTAAAGCTGAGTTTTGCTGCTGTGAAACAGCAAGCAGTAGAGTTGGATGCCAGAAAGCTAGTGATGGGAAATGGCTTTCTGGTTTTGAAATCACTGATCAAAATCACGCAGTGCTTGTAACTTAACCCTCTAGAACAACCACTACATCCCCCTTCTACCCTCCACTTGCACACCAGAAAAACCCTCTCATTATTTGCAACATATTTCCAATATATTTGAAAGTGCTTTTACAAGACAATGAATGTAAACTAAGCTGTAACCTCAGGATGACAGCCTATTATGGGAAGCAACAGAAACATTTACATTATCATTATTGTATTTTTCCTGTTACACAGATGAGATGTCTGTGCTTCAGGTCACCAGTTCCATCTGTTCCTACGTTCACCTTGTATAAAGAAACAGCCTGAAGTGTGAAAATAATTCCACACACTCCTAATCTCTCTCAAAAAAAACCCAAACCAACCTATATTTATACTGCATTTTCTCCTAGCTGCAGCAATGAAAATTTACATGTGAATTTGCCACTGCTCACTCTAACTGTGGCCAGGACACCAGCAGCTCTGGGCCACTTACTACACAACATTCAATAAAACACTTGGCAGCTTCTTTCAATCTACAACCAGCAGGGAAAAGGCAAAAAATACATATGTATTAACCAATTAAAAGGAAGCTCAAAACCAAGAAAAGCAATACCCATACAGGAATAAATCACACGCAAGCACACCGTGATGTGCTGACATTTGCGGTCTAGCTCTAGTAGCAAGACCAAAAATCCGTATTACCCAAGCAAATGCAGCAAATCTGACCTGGACAAACTTGGAGCATGCACAGTCAGACCAACTAGGTTATTCCACTCCCAGAAAAGAAACAGCCTATAAACCATCAGGTCTGAGTACTAATATATTGGCAGGTACACCCTAACCATCTTCTGACTGCAATTTACCCAGCTATTCAATCTTCCGTGGAGTTCAACAGAAGCAGCTTGTGATGTTGACAGCCATATCCACTCTGCAGTGGCCACCAGCCAGAGTGTCCTCCCTGCCCTGCCAGCACCACAAATCAAACTGGAGGAACCTGAATACAACACTACAGGGAGCTGCAACACTCAATCTGGTGCTAACAGAAGCCAGCAAAAGCTCTGAAGAATAATGTAGGAAAATGGTAAGCCAATAATATAATGTAGGAAAATGGTAAGCCGATAATGCCCACCCACAATTATTGTGTTTTGAGAACTCTGTAATAGCTCTTAGTCACATCAAAGCCATCATAACAAGAGTTTGAGTCACTGTTTTTCGCCCCAGTTTTAACTTGTCACTCTAAACACAGAAGTTGAAGCCAGATAAAAAGATGCCTTTCAGAATTGGCAGAGCGTACATGACCACCTTCAGAAACCATGTCTCCAGCGCACTAGGTGATGACTAACCATGGAGTCTTGATTGAGTTGTCTGCAACATAGCTCACCAAAAGCAGCAAAATAGTCTGCAGAAGTTCAGAAAAGCCTGATTTCGTTAAACATCTCCAAGATGTTCTCAGATATCCTGGTTGTGGAGAAAATAAGCTCTGCAGGCAATTAATGTCTAATTAGGTAAAGTGACTACATACTGAATTTCATCAATATCCCTTTTTTGATACTAAAAAATACAAAGAATTTTAAAAAGCATCAAAAATTTACAATAGTTCTGCTGATGTGAAGTCCTAGGCTGGACTTAGTAATTTTACAATACTACTATTGGTATTTGTAAAACAAACTAAGTGTTTTCCAGTCCAAGATTGTCTAGAGCACACAGTAACAGTGTAATCATTTTTCATACATTATCTCCGACATGTGTTAGAGAGTGCTTTCAAAAACCCCTACATTCAGGAAAACTGAAATCTAGCAACACAATTAAGACTACCAAATAACTTAGCGGCGCACTAATCTCACAAATTGAGAGACTCCCGATTTCTTGATCTGAACACCAGCCCAAAAAAATCATATTGTCTTTTTAATTGCATAAGAAAACAAAATAGAGGAAATGAAGGGTAGTAGTTACTCAGTTAGGAGTAAACAAACTTCTTTCAATAGCAGACTTACCACACATACAGATTAAGCGTATTTCTTCAGAAATATATAATCCTTTGCCACAAACTACCTTAAATAGCTTGGTAGTAACATGACCTGATCACAAAAGCTGGCAATAGATGTTGTCTTAGAAGAAAGACACCACTAAAATCCAGAAGTAATTTTAGCAAAGTGTGTGCTTTCTTCTCCAACCAAGCCTACTTCCCCTAAGAGGGAAAACCAGACATCTGCACAGTATAATTTAAATGAACCAATTTCACACAGGGGAAAAAGTAGCACTGAGGAGGGAGCCTGCTGGCTCTTTGATACGACTTCATTTGTTCTCTACTCTTACAATAATAAAAAAATCTTTTATTCATACTTTTAAAAATTAATCTTCTGTGCTAACTTAAACAGGAAAAAATCCTTAGACTTTGCAAATAAAACCGGTGTATTTATATTTTTGAAATTGCTACATACATTATTTACAACCAGAGCCAAAAAGAAGACATAAAATGACTTCAGCTTGATAAATGGTGTAAATGTCATGCAGCTATCTGCAGCACAAGCCTCTGACCTAATGCACATCTTTCTCAAGCCAGAAGTGCACCCTAGAGACCAGCAAACACTTACTGTAATTATTTACTGTCTTCTAAAAAGACCTGCTGTGATCTATACACAGTAAAACTACAATTATTGGATGTGGATAAAACCACAAAAACACACTGTTACAAGATCATGCTATCTTGTCATGGCAACACCATAACTCAAACTCATGTAACAATTCAATTGTCAGGACCCTGCTTTAATGTGAAACGCTAATGGAGGTTTAAGTCAGCAGTCTGTGAGATCTTGCCTTCTAGAAAGCGAACAAACAGAAAAACAAAGACAACAGTAAGAAAATTTATGAACTGGTTGCTTTTCCAAACACAGCTTCTGATGACATCCACAAGATCAAACACTCTGAATTTGATCAGGAGTCATGATTTGATACTTTGAGCTTGCTAAGGATCAGGCTGGAAAGGAGAGTTTACAAGTGATAGTTCTAGTAAGGCTTTCACCAGCAAATTCTTGGCAAATCGTACACATGTGAAGCAGCCTCCCAGCTACAAAAAACATCTCAACTATAAATGCACTCGAAGGAAAGCAGACATGAGTAAAATCTAACAGACGCTACAACTTGTCAAATGCAAACCAGGAGAAGCCGACTTACCAGGGCCAACTTCTGACTGCAGACAGAACGTGCGGTAGAAGGACATAACACGGCCCGCTTGATCTACAGCTACACCTTTAGATTTACGTTTAACAAAGTCAGCTTCATAAGTAACGTAGTAACTACATTCTAATGACTCCTACTCGAAACCACTCACACAAAATCAAATATATGCACCACACAAACACAAAAACTGTAAGGATGCAGACAAATGAAGAAAAGAGATGGCTAATAGTAATGTGTAAAAATAAACCTAAAATCCAATATGATAAATGAGTTAAATTAAACAGACTACATAGGTTCTCAGTGTCCAATAAATTTGTCATAAAAATTGCTTTTAAGTGTGGACATCCACACAATAACACACATTTCTCACCAGTATCTTCAAAGCATACAAATTACAGGATAAATCATTATTTCTAGGCTGTTTTAATGTGGTTTTCACACCTAGCTCTAGGAGAAAATTCGAGCAATGAAGAAATTAAAGCCAGCAAAAAGACTAAAACTTTGCCTAAAATGTCTTCAGAAACATTTAGTATGTTTTGTATGTGTGTTGGTGCATGTGCTCACTTTCTTGTTTTTAACCTACCTCGAAAAAATTAACAATAACACAGGTCAAATAGATGCTCAATTAAAAAAGTAAAATAAATATCATCAGGTAAAATACAAATTAAATTTCATTACAAATTACACTGGATCAATGCAAGTTAAGAAAGTTTCACACATTACCCTCTTTCATGCTTCCAAAAGCAGCAGTTCTAAATGGAGGCAGATGCCAGAAAATTCCCGACAGCCATTAACCTTAAGGAACAGCACGAGGTAAGGGGTTCAGCACAGGATTCCCTGTATCATTTCAGCAGTTAGCTAAATAGCCTCTTCTCTCCATTTGATTCTTTTCCTTACTCCCACCTTTGAACATTGAAGTGCTATGATGCCCCTTCCAAACTGTTTCAGTGAAGTGTTACCTAAGTCACATCAGAAAAGGACTTGAAAAAGCAAAACATAAATAGTGATAGTCACTGACTAGCATTGACCATCTGTCACTAATGTTACCCTGGGAAACAGAAGCTACAATTAAGAGCTACACATAAATAGGAAATTATAAGACTTGTTATAAAAATCTTACTTTCATGACTGAAGTAGCATGACCCCAAGCTAGGAAATCAAGCAACATCCAAGCTTTGTTCACAATACAGTCAATGAAAAGTGTTTTTCTCTCTCTAAAATTCAGTTTGCTCCACTACACAAGTTATTTGGCACAAAATACTGTACACGTATGCAACAAACCAGTTTCCTCTTGCTGCCTGAACCTAAACAAACACTTTCTATTGCAAGGACGACTGAGCACTAGTACAGGTTGTCCAGAAAGGCTGTGGAACCACTATTCTTAGAGATACTTGAGAGCGCTAAGAACATGACCACCAGTCAGCTCCTAGGTGACCCTGCCTGAGCACAGGGTTGGCTGGACAAGATGAGTTCCATCCAGCACTGCTATTCAACCATTTCGTGATTCTGCTCAAACAGAGTATTACTCTTCAAGGCTACTCAGGGAGTTTGTACGGTATGCTACAAGTCCTTACCCACCATATCACCCATCTATCAGAATCACTTTTTGAAAAGCTCCACTACATAAGAAATAAAGCAGTCTTGCTAATCCAGCTTTATTGACAAACCTCGCTGTGCGACAAACACTAACACCATGTTAACAACAATGTTTTACAATGGCTATTCCTGATACTGAGAGTCCGTCTCATTTTATTAAAATAATTACAGATGAATACGATAAAACATTAGGACATTTATAACTACAAAGTTTAAAGACCTCAATATTTAAAAGGTCCTATGCACACACAGCCACAAAGTGGTTTTGTCCCAGAGTTCAGGATCCCCAGACTCTGCTCACACACTAGTATTCAGCTTTCATCTAAATTCTTATACTACCCTAACAACTCAACTACTTAATTTCAGAGTCTACTGGATATTTCCACTAATCTAACACTTAGAGTATCAGATTTCAGTATCTTTCAGTTTCCAGAGCCTGTTTTGTTTTGCCAAGTGACAACTAAGACAGCACGTGAAAAGCGAATAATCAAACAAATGTTTCACAACTGTAAATTTGGTAGAGATATTAACTCACAATGTAAGACTTGAGCTTACAGCACTTTCAAGAGGGTTGGGGTTGTTTTTTTTTCCATCCACACAAAGAAACTTCACCTTGACTACTTAATTGGCTGGCTTTAGGCATGGAAGTTTCAACAAACAAATACATTCTTAAATGTTGGGATGGTTGGAGCAGGGTTGGGGTGTTGTCCTCTTGTTTTGGTTTTAAAGAAGGATTCCATGGACCACTGGCATACTTGGCCTCTAGTCAAAAGCAGGTGCATTTTATATATCAAGCCAAGCACACAAAGGAAACTCATGTTTTCAGCATGCACAACACACTGTTTACAAACCGCACCAATAAATTTCACAAGTTGTTTCAGATATTAGAAAATAGTTACCCTGGAATCAAAATCTGTTTTTATAGCTGTTAAATTATGTGGGTACATTTACTATACTTTTTCTGAGCATTTCATCACTTGAATTAAAATTAATACTAACTTTTTCTTTATGGCTAGAAAGTAGTCAATATCTGAAACTAGAGAAAATATCTTTCTTGTTTCCAGTTCTCAATTTACTCTAAGTGCCTTTCCCTCGTTTCATTTTTCTCATTAAGAGTGCTTGCAGTTTGAGTTATTAGATACTTAATTATTTATCAGATAAAACATTTAAGAAGCTTTAAAACCTAGGAAATCAAGGCAACAGAGCAATGGCAAACATTTCCACTACAGAATCCAATCGAGGGTTCATTCACCGACCAACTTAGACTTAAAACTCTTATCTAGACTAAAGCAAACAAAATCACTGTCTCAAAGCCACTCTTAAGTAAAGGAAAAGGCTCTAAACCTTATGAGAAACTCGTTTTGTGGGACATTTCACATTCCATCTAAGGTTTATTCCCCTATATATATATTCATGCTTCTAATATCAACCAGATGTGACAATGAAGTCCAGGCAGCACTGTAAAAGATGCAAGGATATCCTGCAGTTCAGCGTTTAGAGAGAGGCTTGGAGACAAATGCCAAAATTACCTGAAGGTTAAGTGATTGACTGAGGAAGTGGTCATAATCTGAAAAGGAGTTTAAATTTTACCAGTTATCACAAAGACTTCATTTCAGTGAAAAACCAAATGTTCTGACATAACTACCCTCTGGTGACAAAGGTGGAAACCATCAGCTGTCCCAAACTAAGCCGACAGCGTGTATACGAAACGGGAGAACCACTCAACATCGCCAAACAGGTTTGGTCTCTAGCTTTTCAAGCAGATCAGAGACAGGAAAACTTATTGTTCTAAATTTTAACTTCCAGTAGTAATAAGATCGAAGGAATTCTCCTGATACTGAACTACATCAAGTTGGTTCCTCTAGCCAACTCACAGGCAGATTTCAGGCCAGCTGACAGAACACAGAGAAGTCTTCACATTTGTTTTCTAAGATTTAACTACTCCTGAAACTTAAAAAAAAAATCCTGCATGTTTAAGTAGGTCAGTCACTCCATCTCCACCAAATTCTATTAATGCTAATAAATATGCCCAAACTTCACACTATTATTAATTTATCTAAATTAAAAGATCAACTTGGTGTTTCGTTCTATACTATAAAAAAATTGACTTTGGACCTTCATTAACAAAACTGAAACTCTCAGGGTTCACTGTGTGCCTGCCAAAGAGAGGAGCTGTAAAAACCACTGCTGGTATCATCTGTATTTGCTATGTGGATAAAATTGACCTCTTTGTTATCAACAAATAAAACGAAATTTTACATTTTGGGCACACTGCATATTCAATTTTTAAAATTTTGCATCATTCTGAACTGTAGCAAGCTTCCATAATTAAAGTACTCTAGTTTAGACTTTTAGTTTATCAGGATTATAAGTATTAAAAAAATAAATAATTGACTAGTAGCTTAGGAGTACAGAGTCAATAGTTTGGAAAATATAACAGCACAAGTAATATACCTACATAATGAAAAATTAAAATTAAGGTCAGTATTATCCACGCTTCTTAATATTCATTTTACTTCATTCCGCATAAATTCCATGGAGTATGCATCACCCGCATATCACTCCCTCTTATCAATTTCTGCTACATTGCTTTTATTCCCTTTCATCACTTTTTCAGCCGTGCTTTCTTCTTGTAAGCCCAAGTCAGAGCAGCTGCGGGAGAGGAACACAAGTACCATACCTCTTCAGTGAAGCGTTTCACCCAGCCAGCCAGTTGTGAACAAAGTAGACCAGCACTACCGGATTTAAAACAAGTCGTAACAGAAGGGAAAAAGATCAACCCTAAAATCTACTAGTAGGAGGACCGAGACAGTAATAAAATAAGGAGAAAGTAACCATCTTAGAAACACAATTTTCTTTTATACTTAGAGGAAAAATACATGTGCATGTGTATTCTAATAAATTCTAATAGGCAGCAAATTTCTTGTTCTTACCCCATCACTGAAAACCATACAACCAAGCTGCACTTGGAATCCTAACAGTTCACTCAGCTAAGATTTATTTACTTAAAATATACACTATATTTATATAACACTTGTATCTTCAAAAGAAAAAGCAAGTTTCCATTGCCAAACAGCGCTAAAGTGATCTATCGAAAGCACTATTAAACAGTAAGCAAGACTTTGAATAAATGTCACTGAATCAAGACAAATGTTTCAACAGCATCCATTGGGAAGCATTACAGAATACAGCATTCAGATTACTCATTCTATTTTATCTAATTTTATTACAATCTTTAGATTCTAAAAGCAAAATTATTACCCTTGCTGTTAAGGACTATAATGTATCATGATTACATGAACTACTGAAAAATAGACACTTTGCTACTGAAAGGCCTCCATAACTTTAACTTAGTTGCTTTGTGCAAGGTTCCTGAGGACAGACGCACACGTGTCGCCGACACACGCAAGCTATCCTTGAAACCATAAACTACTGGAAAGCTTCTTTCAACCTAGTGATAGCTGGGTACAATGGGACCACTCACAGAGGAAGTTACAACACATTAAGCTGGAATTTATTATTAGTGGATATATGTAAACTCTATAAAAATTTTTATAGAAAGCATCACCATTTCCTCTGACAACCAACCTACATGAAACAAATCTTCTATGAAATAAATACAACTGGCATCTTCGGGAAGCAGGTAAGGCTATCTGCAGTAAAGCACCAGCTCACACTTTGACACTTCTCATGGTGTCTATAACTCTATACAGAAAACAGAAAATAATTCACCTTGAAGTCATCACAGGGAATATATAAGGAATAGAAAAACGTTGTGCTTTTTTCCTGTGACATTTATGCTCTACTGAATTACAACTACACATGCGCAAACATAACACCTGATCCCGAGAAGCCTTCCTATCTGGCAGTTCCAAGAGCACAAAAATTAAACCTCTGACCACAAACAAAACAAAAACATGCAAACATGTGTAAAAAGAACATACAATAGAAACATAAAACAGGTTATACTTACAATCTAGTTAACTTCTGTGTGTTCTGAAAAAGCAGCTCTGGAAGAACTTGCAGTTTATTCTTGTTCAGACGCCTAAAAAGTTACAGTAAGAATAACAAAAAAGTTAGATTGTATTCCAATTTAAGGCACTTATTCTATTATGCATAAGCACATGAAGCTGCCATTGTATTAAACCTCGCGCTCTGCACTCTGCATAGAATGCTTTATGTACGTTAGGCATACACAAGCCAAACAGACCATGCCACCTGTAGACCACCTGCCTACTTTCTTGAGGTAGGGAGTCAAGTGACAGTCACCAGAAAGTCTGAATGTCATAGTATGGATAAGTACAATAGTATAGTTTTTAAGTTTTCTTCCACATGCCTAAGAGCGAATCATATAGCCCCCGTGGTCACCTTAACTGCCTTGAGGAACAGCTACTGGAAGATATTTGGATTTTGTCTCTCCTCCTCAAAACACAGGCTCAGCAAATAAAGTAGTTTGACCAACCAAGACGACATCCAGATTAGCTATAAATTCTACAGTACACACGTAAGAAATTCTTAATTTTTTGAAAAATTAACACTTCACTTAGAAATATGAGCATTGTTGTACATCACGTGAACACACAGCTAACCAGATAACTATATGGTGATGTGAAATACAATCTTAAACTTTAAGATACTGCCAGAAACATTTCAGAGGACAGCTTAATGTTGATACTTTATTCTGTTTTACTTACAGTGGAAAGTTTTACACACATGACCAAAACTTGTCAATTTTAACAAATCAACTAAATTATTCCAGCCCAGAAGCTATAAAAACCAGAAAATTCCTCTCCTTCCTAAAATGCACGACAGCCCTGCAAAATCTGAAAGCAGTTCTACTTCTAAGAAATAATCTTTTTCTACAATCCTTTTTGCTGTCCACCAACAAAAACAGGCTCTTTCTTGCACAGTCCTAATCAAGGTGACCTGCAGTAATTACATCCAACTCCTCCACCCCAAAATAGGAAGCTGAATTCTCACACGTGCTCCTACGTAAGTGTGTATTTATGCCTCCTTTGTTACCAAACTACCTTGAAAGATAACTTGGATAAAATCTCTTTCTACTAATGTTTTTATCTCAGAAGACACTTGGAACTTTTAGAAACCTACCGATACTTAGCACCC
This sequence comes from Baryphthengus martii, assembly GCA_013396935.1. Taxonomy (NCBI): domain Eukaryota; kingdom Metazoa; phylum Chordata; class Aves; order Coraciiformes; family Momotidae; genus Baryphthengus; species Baryphthengus martii. Next base: position 101,289 of record VWZK01011945.1, on the reverse strand, counting down.
AATATCTGACTTCCAATTCTCTTGCACACGGAGTCATTACACTATCGGAATTCAAGAACTTTTTTGATTTCAAAGGCCTTCCCCAGAGATCAAACTAATGTTGGGGGTTTCATACAGTAGAGTTTTCATATGGCTACCATATGAACATGTCTTGTAAGATAAAGGGGTGATGGAAGCAAGAGGAGTATTAACTTCTTTCTCACACCTAGAATAGATCAAACGCTGCTTCTGCAAGCCTGCTTACAGAGCCTAGGCATTACACATCACACATCCCACATGCTAACTTCAGTAGATACAAAAATTGGTTATTTCACAGTGCTTTTACCAACTACCCAACTACATTTGAGAAAAAGAACAAATCAGTAAATGAAACACTGAACCAGAACAAGAGAGCTACCATGCATCAGTTTGCATTTGGGAAAGTCCTTTTTAAACTAGATTCCCTTACCCATGCGGTATTTCACAGTTATCTCCTTAATTAAACTTAACCTTGTTTAATTTAAGGTTGATAGTAATGTACTACTAAAACCTCCTCAGATTTGTTTTTTCAGTTAAGCACATTCATATTCTAGAATAGGTTTTATTTCATTTTAATAAGTACATCACAAAAAAAAAATTAGGATAACAGAGGGCTTAGCACATTGCAGTTCCATGCTCATTCACCAAGGCTGCCACTGCTACTTGGGAAACACTAAACATGTTGTGTTTATTAACCCAGCAGAATGAAAAAGGCTGCCAATGAAGCGCATCTCTCCCACATAGTTGTCTAATGTTTATTACTGTGTCTGATCGTCATTTCAGCTCTCACATGGCAAATGCAATTAGCCACCATCACTCCAAAGTCATCTGATTGATCTCAAAGCAACGTCCAAGGGATGTTTTAAGGATATGCTTATCTCTGTTTGCAAGGATTTCACAAATGCTGAAATTATCCACATAGTTTTAAGCCACAAAAACTAAGCAAAATCAGATGAAGTTTCTAGAATCAGATGTTCCACACCAATAAGCAGACAAGAAACGTTTTGTGGCAATACTTCTGTAGTAAACATTTTTGTAGTAACAAAAACTTGCATTTTCAAGGTTAGAAAGTTTGCAACTTCAGAAGTCAAACATCTACAATTCACACTGACAAAATACCTGATAAAGGGGAAAAAAAAAGACGTTAATCTCATTTTTTCCCCCCTGATACATTATCAAATTAATTCAGAAGATGAAATATTTTCAATTTCCTATTATTTGTAATACAAAGCCCTAGCTGTAATGGATAAAGGATTAAGTTTACAGTTACCCTTTTAAATTGTCGTACGCATTTTAATATTTCACCCTGACACTACCATAGTATTGATTTTCCTTCAAACATCATATGAAGTACGCTCCACACAAGGACGTTTTTAAATAGTTTGCCCTGTGAACTACTGTTCACTAGCACTAAACATTTCATATTGGTCTAATTTTATTAATAATTAACATTGTTATAAATGAAGTGTTGGTTTCATGCTACTGGAGGAGTAGCAAGCCAAATCCATCTCATCTATCAACACCAATAACCTACTGACATTCTTCCTTTCCCTTAACTCATGTAAGCTTGCTTTCCAAATTACCGTACAGGTTAGTGCTCCTGCCCTGTACTGCACAGGATGTTGTTCCTCAAAAACGAAAAAGGGCACAGTACTTCTGTCATAAATGGAGCTTGCAGCTGGCAAGGCTACGTTAGTAATTGCTAAGTAAGGGAATCTGAGGTAACAATAAACCTTTGAGGAGTCTATGGCTGCTGATGTCCTGGCTCAACTTATGGGACTCTCCGAACAGCCCTTCCACCACATCCAAAGATCTACTTCAAGTTGGAATTTCTGCCAAAAGTAATTTTATTCATACTTGGATTCTCAGGGGAACTCAGGGAATGAACAAGGTTTTGTTCCTCTTGAACATCACCTACCATATTGAAGTAACTTCTACTGCCATACTCACCTAAAGACTAGATCACCTCATGTAAACTTAAATGTATCCTGTGTCAAGCATGTCTACTATGCTTACATTTATTAAGTGCCAGAAAGCCACCAATAGCCTAGGAAAAATCCCAGCAACACTTCTTATTTCTCTTCCTGGGCTTGAGAGAAAGGCCATTACGTAAGTTCTCTATCAAGAAATACAAGGCAGGATGTTTTTAAATCCTAGAAAAGAGACATAGAAGTGCTTTAAAATTGTTTAATGAAAAGAGCAAATGTTCTGAATGGTCACTTACAAGCACCGTTTCCCCCACTTCAAGACAAGCACCAAACATGAACAAAATGTAGTGGAGTAGTTCCTAGCACATCATTTGACAAGAACTTCACCTGATCCTCATCTATCCATAAGCTCTAGGACAAAAAAGGAAACCTTGAAGTGCAAGGTGAAGCAAACATGAGGAATGCCAGCACAGGGCAGGGTGAGCCCTAACGTAGCAGTTCAGGGGGGAGCTTCAGAGCACAGGCTGAGCACACTTCAAGGAGTCCGTTGTGCAGCAGCCCCTTTACACACGACAAAACCCAACGAGCAGTATAGAAATTCCCCATGCTTGCCTAAGCCTGTTACCTATAAGAGCCTTTCACCATCATGTTACTGCCTAAATCTTAATCCTGCCAAGCATATTTCTTTCTCATTACAACAGCATTTCTGCTTTTAGAACAAATACCTTGGAAAAAGTGAAGCCATGTATTAACTACAATAAAATAAACATGGTCTGCAAAAAGTACATAAATAAAATGAGACAAAATCTTATAAAATAATTTTGTGGACACTGCTCTTGTGATTGCACTATATTAACAAACATAGATATTCCTGGTTTTCAAGTAGTTACTTAAAATAGAAGTACCATCAATATAGAGTAGCTGGTAACTGGATTTAAAAGCCAAGCCATTTTTGCAACTGCAACCAGGTACATCACAAGTAATGACACGGCAGTTTTGTGAAACTGAACAGATTCCCACTAGGCTAGAGTTACAGCAAGTATCATTTACATTTCTACATGAGCAAAATCAGGCAAATAGTCATTGTTACACCAAATCCTTTGCACTGTGCAAACTGGGAACACCACCTAAGACTCGCAGCACGCTCCAGCTGAAAACCTGGATCTGTCCTCTTTTCTCATGTTAGAAAAACACCCACCATACAATCCACACGTGCACACACAGCATCAGCCACCACCAGACCAGCACTGAGGTACGCCCAGAGGAGGGAAGGAATCTGGGGCACAGAGCCAGACAAGGTCTGGTCCAGGTTATTTGACCTGGGACTGCTGGATGAGAACAGAGTCTCTGAAGTATTTTGAATTGGATGTTTTACAGCTAATAAGTCCTGCAAAGTATTCCAGGAATTTGGCGCACTGGGCAGAATGATGCATAATCATCTAATGCCACAGAACAGATCAACTGCAGTGCTGGATCAGGAGCAACTCTGGATGTACATAGCATGGTGTCCAGACTAATAAAACCTCCTGGAAGCTGAAGAGCCGTGCAGAGAGGCTCTCCAGAAGCCTATCAGCTCTGGCAATACCTGCACTGAGTCAAACTTAAGAAGTCTGATTAGACACATGCTGACTGCACAGTCAACAACCTCTATACATTGCAACTCCCTACACCTTCCAGATGACTTTAACCACTACTAGGCCTGGGATATGGAACTTTGCACCTTGTTTTGTTAGTCTGCTCCTCGAGTCCCCGTAAGTGACCCATACAAGCTGATCAACCACCAGCTGTGCACAATAGTTCTCAAAGGGTAAGCAGTAGGCTGCCAGGAGTCCACATATCACCTCTAACGCATCCATATAAGATCACACCAGCACAATGTCCTCCCTCCTAGGCCCAAATGTATATTCACCTATGCTTCTGTTGGAAGATATTTAGAAATCTGTAAATAGTAACAGCTAAAAACCTGTACTTCTGTATGCAGGAACTCACGATGGAAGTGAACTACTGTTTCTTCTGAAATTACCATAAATCATTGGCACACTTTTACTAAGATTGCTTAGTAAACTGAAAAATTCAGTCAGGTTGAATTGTTTGGATAATACATGGTATCATCCTCTTAAAATCCCTCATATAGAAGCAGGCACTTCATTCTTTTAATCACCTTACACAGGAATACAGATTTGAAACTTCAGTGTATGGAGTACTGGAGTATTGCAGGAGCACTTCTATCAAATCTTTAATAATACATATAATAATGATTGTAATATCATACATGCGCATAATCTCTGCCCACCACAATAGCTATGACTGCTTTATGTAATAAACTTCATACTGCCTAGATGTGTCCATGAGTTTTTAATAAAACAAGACCAACTCCTTCCTTCAACCCTGCAGACAGCAAGACATGCCAGCATTACAAGATATATACCTCAGGTTACCTGTTCACTATTATTCTGGATATCACATATATCTGCCTCAAAAATAATGTTAAGATAGGCATTAAACAAAACGGCTACCATGACAGGTCACCTCCAAGAAGATAACTAAATAGACCTTTAAAAGAAACTTGTGAGCTATGTACAGAGACTCAGTTAACAGCTTGGTTAAAAGGGCTACTTCTCTGAATCAGTATTAATCCACTTACAATGGACAGAAAGAAAATAGACACGAGTATGATGGATAGAAATGCTGCAAGAGAAACCAAAAACAAGTACATTAATAAAAATATGTTAAAAAAAAAACAACAAACAAGAAGCTTGCCTATTCTTCCCCAAAGGCAGCCAGAGCCTTCCATAGCACTGTCAGGCCCTGTATCTTGCAGTTCAACTCACTCAAGAGTTGTACAGGTACTGGGTTGCAAGTTGGACTGAGGCACATGAAATGAAGTATTTTGAACCCTTCCTCTGCTTTCTACCTCACAGAAGCAATCTGAATTCGTTACTCAGCTAATTCTTAGATCTGCCAAAGACGATATTACAAGTATCAACAGCAGCTGGAATTGAAGAGAGTAATAAGGTCACCATTAGAGGCAAAAAAAAAAAGTGACTTCTGTGAGAGCCCAGACTGGTCAGGATACTCATAGATGACCTGAAAAAAAACAACAAAAGGGGATGACAAGATTTGTTGGTGATATGAAGGCTGATTACAAGCTCCATAAAGGACTAATGATATTTACTGTCCAAATGGCAAAGTGACAGATATAATTCACTGCAGGTAAAACTTAACAGATACACAAGGCATCAGATTTACAAGGTCATTCGTACAAATAGCACTCTCCAACCCCAACATCACTTCTCAGGAAGCAGACCCATGAAAACATCAACTCATTGCTCTGTAGAAATTCACAAAGCAAGTGTTACAAATTACTAGAAGAATAATAGAGAACATTATTATTTCTTTGCATAAATCCATGGTGTATACGCACGTTGAAGACTGAAAACTTTTGGAATTTCCACTCCAAAAAAGGATCCCATTACGTTCAGAGAAAGATGGCAAGGACAGAGTTACAGAGCAACTTCCATATTGGAGAAACTTAGCAGATAGATTCCTCACAAGTTGGAACACAGCTGAGGGAGAAAATGCTAAAGGTCTGTACAACTATGAAGCAAGAGAAGGTGATAAAAACAGTTGTTCTCATCTTTTGTAATACGAGAAAAATCTTGAAAGTATCAAATGCTGTTGGTAGCTTGAAAAAACAAATGGAGTTAATTTTCCCACACAATGTACAGTTAAATTGTGTAACAACTGATTGATTGCACATCATTAGTTACTAGTTTATGTGCGTATAGAAGCCAAACAATTAAGAAAATATATTGTTCTATGAGTTACAAAGATCCAGTTAACCATTTCAGTGATCTTTGCCACAACATAATTCATACATTTGTTTTTCTTCAATTGCCCTTCCTTCAAGTTTCAACTGGAGACACGATATGAACCTACTCATGTGTTGGCTCTGAGCTAGTATGGCTATTATCCTCTGACTTTTGGGAAGTTTATTTGACTGTTCAATTTCATCAGCAGTGATTTGAAATTCAATACTACAAGTTTTAATTTATACTAAGCAATACAAATGTTTTTTTTAAGCCTCTCTTCAAAGCACTTCTGTAAAGCCTCTTTAAACTGAAGTTTGCCTGCTGCACAAATTGACTGTGTTCCCAACTTAAGCCTTAAGAATTATTTGAGCATCAAGGGGCAAAATAAAAACTTCATAATTACAGTTGCAATGAAGAGACAAGTATATACGTACATGAGTTTATAGACATATGTATGCTTCTCCACACAGCTATGTATACATCTCGATAAATATTTCTTCCTTCTTATTTCAGCCAAAGCCCTTGTGTCCCAACTCTGATGCCCTCCCATGCCTCTAAGGAAGGTCTTTTCGCTCCTCATACTTACTTTGGATGCGGACCTCTATTTTAATATAAATGTCTACACTTCACGGCTTTATCATGTTACAAACTGAATTTTCTTGCTTTACGATTCAGACGACCTAAAAAGCAGCTTTCATAGAATTTGTGAGCTTTAGAAGTCATAAGAAGTTCACATGCAATATTGTCCTGCACTTCATTATTGTTTTCTTCACAGCAGCCACAAAAAGCAACAAACGCTCCTTTTCACTTCCCAAAAATATTTTCCTCATATGCATAACAAGCACCAGTTTCTCCCCTTCCTCCCTCAGCCCAGGACCCATTTCGGGGTTTCTGTGTCCTGAAGGCAAAGGGATAGAGCAGAATGACTTCAATGTCAATCACCAACTATCAAGGGCCCTTAAAAAAACAATGGAGAAGTTATTAACTGTGAAATTCCTACCTTCCTGGCTCCAACCAGGCTAATAATATTTCTTCCTCTGTCTGAAACTGGGATAGGAGAGAAACTTAACTATTAAGATTCCCCTGACTATCGAAAAACAGCATAAGAAAACCACTGGAGCTGGGAAAGGGGCAATGCTACCAGCCTAAAGGTGGACTGAAAACATTTATCGGGACCATTCCATGAAATAAACGTAGGAAAAGACTGGACAAGGGTTATTTTTACCTTAAACATGTTTTAGATTTATTCCTTTTGTTGGCTTCTGAATCACTTCGGGATGCATAAAGAAGCTCAACATTGATAGAAAATTGTTCAAGTTATTTTCAAGGCAGAGGTCATGTTTTCCTGGAGGGGAAACTTCTAGGGGTTACTGACTTGAGCCAAGTCCCTGACGTTTACACAACTGGAAGGGTTCTGTTCAGGTACTGTTGTCTCTTGCAGTTCTACTCACAGGAAGAGGAAACAGGAACTAAACCTAATCTATATCAAAGGCCTGATCAGTATAGACGGGAAAGCGTAAGGAAGCACTGCCATAACATAGCAAGAAGTCAGCCACTAACTTCTCAGGTCTTTACCCTTTCCACCATAGAAGACAGTTGCATTACAGTGAAATAACTTCTTTTTTATCTGCCACTTCAGTCATATGTATTAAAGACTTAAAATTGCTCAGTATAGAACCGTTTTAATCTTCCTTCAAGGAGAATCTAAACCAGATTCTTTGCTACAGTAAATTATGAAGGAGAAGGCAATTTAAACAATCATGCAGGGAAGTGGCCCTTAGATGCAGAATATCCCTTTTGAAGGCTTGTGTCACCATCGCAAAATTTCAGAAACTTCAGAAGAATTTCAGGGTTCGGAAGTAAAATAAACAGGTAAAAACATTTTAAACCTTGGAATCCTATGCATTCCTCATACAACTCATTTAGAAATGATTTAAAGCTATCACAACCTTCCCTGAGTATTTTTCAGCACATGCATCACTTTCTCAGTAAATATAATTTCTTATAATCTGCAGTATAACATAGGCAGATTTAAGGTACGATTTTTTTAGGGTGTCTTCTCATTTACTTACACAAAAGGTGTACAAACATACCTTGTGTGGGTCTGACAGGCTAGCAACATTAACAGATGGTACCAAATACAATTTTACTAGGTATTTTGAGAATCAGCCTTTTCAGCTACATGCTTTGCTCTTGCAGCTGCAGAACAGTTTTACTCTGAGTTAAGAAGCAAACCAAGGAAAACCCAAAAGCCCTTTTCTGCAAAGTTACACCAATGGGATGCTCACTAACTACACAAGAAATTTCCTCCACGCTCTCTTCAAAGCCCCCAAGAGGCACTCATCTCCTTCTCATGGAGTATGTAGTCAATATAAAGGTCCAATGAAAAAAACATGCAAATTTTACTTAGTCAAACTTGGGAAGCTGTGAAATTTTCCAAGGCAATTTAATTTCTCATTATTCTACTGACTTGGTTTGAAAATTTTGAACACCATAAAATCAGTAAAACATGCTTCATGCTAAAAGTCACAATAAAAAGCTCTTCTAAACATCTTCACTTTCCATTTAAAATGTCTTGCAGTATTATATTTAATAAAACTATTCTCATATATTACTGAACATATTCCATCCAAAAATTTAGGTTGCTATACAGGCTATGACATAAACTGTCCTTCTTATTACTGTCTCCTGGAATATAGTAATTATCTAGCTTAAATCCCACGAATGTGATACCCATTGGCCTCCACATTCTGTGTCTGCTTTTCTACTGAGCACTGACAGCTTTACTACAACTGTACTGCATATCTGTCATGAAATAACTGTGTTCCTTTCCACATAAGTTTAACAACTTCCAAGTTTGACATCTATCTGGGCATTGATACCTATTATGCAACTCATTCTACAAGAGAAAAATCAAAATTAGAGTCCTTTTAAATTTTTAAAACAAGTAGCTTTTAAGGGAGCAGTCCTGATACTTCAACCTTTACTATCCAGAAATTATCCAAGTAACCTTGGGCTCACTCCCCAATTTTGTCACTTACTTTATTTCACACTCAGAACATCTGGCTCTCATTTTTGGCCATAAACAAGCTAGCTTTTCTCCTTTGTTATTAAGGCTTCCTATGGCATTGTCCTTGGAGAACAGCCTCAGGGAACATGATGTAGTTGAAGTAGTTTCTGAGAGCTACTTTAAGGGAGATGCAGTTACATCACAAGCTTGGGCGTAACCAAGAAACAATAAAACCTAATTAATGCGTAAGAGGAGACTCAGACAGAAAGACGGGAATTACTGAATTCGAAGGAGTTACTACTTTTTCCTCTTTTAAACAGCACTGACTTGGGAAGCAGCAAACCAGGAGCACAGTAAATTGCACACAATGGTTTCAGCAGAAAATGTTGTGGTCATCAATGCAACTCCTTCCTTTGCTTTGTACCACTTCCTTTTTGTAAGGAAAAACAGTCAAGACAGCATCCATTAAAAAAAGTCAACTTTGTCCATTACTTTCTGTCAGCACCTCTTTATATTACCACGCTCGGAAATAAAGCCAGACGATAGATGATGGAATTTCAAGAAGATTGCAACAAGGAAGCACAGTAGAACCATATTACAGGGTTACAGTGTGGAATAACTGAGCTTCTGTATTTACGTGACATGCTAGTACAGAAGCTCTTCCAAAAAAATGTAAGATACACCACACACGTCACTAAGGGACTGGTTTTTGAAGGCAAACTGTTTACAGCAGTTACAACTTTGAGTTGTCTTATTACAAACACAGCACACTGGGTGGTCCTGGTTCACATTTTCAAAGCTGTCAGAAGTAATAACCTTTATTATTAGCTTCTCATTAGACTGAAAAAGATTATCTACCCTTTATCACAAGCAGACTACATTTCTCTGCACAGAAAAAGGGCAGCACATGAACTGGTAGTTCTCTAAACTTTTTAGTTTCCAATATAAGAACCTTTCTTTTTCTTTTTTTTGTGTAGAGATTTGTTCATACAAAAAAAATTCAATGGAAAGATGAAGGATGGAGCCAGTACATAAGCATTACACACAGATGTCCTCTGGCTAGGAACAAACTAGTAACACAGCCAGAGTATGAGGAACAGGTTTAAATTTCAACATTTCCCCAAAGTCAACATGAAGGAACAAAAAGGTCTAATAACACTGATGTATGCATCAAAGAGTGAGATCAACACCCTAAATCGTACCAAAATGGACAGAAGTGTTAGCACTAACTTGAAGGGAATAGAGAACCTAAATATCAGAGTGTGCTTATTAATGACATCAACAGCAAGAAAATCATGGAAATCCAGAAGCTGCAAGCAAAACTGCATGGACAACTCTTAACTCAGTATCATATTAGTAAAATCAGTTACATTTACGGAGATAGTTTATATCTGCCTTTATCAGCCTTTAGCATACAAGACTTAAAAATTTCTCTTAACTATCATCCAAATAAATCCAAAAAAGCTTGATCAATAAACCAATCAAACCAAGATGATCTTTGAAGAAGTTGTCTATTCCTCTGTTTCCACAATGCTTTTAGTAAGCTCTTTTATTTCAAACGGAAAAAAATTTAGGAATTCACACAAAATCTTCCAATTTATCTTCAAAAGCCTAATGCAGAATGATAAAAAACCCTGTAGTTACTTTCTCATTATTCCTCCAAAGTCTACGTGAAGACAGTAAGACTTGATCGAAGAAACATAAAGAATCTTCTGCAGTATCCCCAAGTGTCACCATCTTCAATATTTCATCAGTTTTTGTAAAGACAGTAAAATAGATGTGTTTAAAGCATATTTTACACCAGAAAGTAATCTCTCCAGGTCAGGGCTGAAACGTTATGAAGAAAGTAAAAGGAAAACTTCAGCGTGCACATCTCCAAGCCACGTTACCCCTCCTGACAAGTCTTACAAGTTCATATTAATCAAACTAACCATTTCCAGAAGTCAGAAATAGCTGTGAATAATTAACAAGAAAACTTGCAAGTAGGTCTATGATGGCAATTTTTTTACCAGAAAAAAAATAGAACACTGCTTCCATTTGATCTGTTTTAATAACTTGATACCAGCCCAGCTCACCACACCTCTCCATATATAGTAAAGAATGCTTCTGTGGCAACACGCTACTCCTTCCTCCCTGGGGCTATGTGCCAAGCAGCACTACTCAAAAAGGAAGACTAACAATCACCTCCTGTCTGAAACCAAACTGGATGCTTAACAAAGGATGCATCCTCCAAAGCCAACAGAATGACTATAAGAAAATAATTAAGTGGAACAAAGAGCACACTGTACACTTGACTTAAATGTGAGACTCAAAAAGCAGCTCTTGTGTCTGCTTCATCACCAGGCTGTGGGAATTACCTATCGCAACTCCTTCAAAGGACGTTTTCTCACCAGGAAGCCACAAAGAATAAGTAGCCAGAAAAAAACCGTTGTCATAAAAAAAGCTCTTCCTAAACTTGAGCGCACTGAATTCCTGTGATAAACTGAACCCCCTGCATTTGATAACTTGCTAGGAAAGTGGAAGTGGACCATAGAAAATTTTCTGAAGTGCTTCAGCACCTAACAGTTCCCATTTTTCTTTTGCATTCCTAATATATATGTAATATATAATGAGATATATAATTAACAAAATCAAAAATTAACATGTATACATAATATCTGTAACACTAGTGTTAACTCTCAAACTCTCTCTTCTTGGGATCCTCATACTGCAACACCTTGAGACAACAGGACTTATCTGCAAGCAACTGAGATCATAGTATTAACAAAGTTAACTCTAAGCCAACATGAATGAGCTTGTTCTATATGGAAAGCTGCAGCTTCCAGGTGAGTCCCAGTTCAACAGACACAGTTAAAATGGAGTTGTGCCAGAGGAAGAGTAGGATTCAGACTGTACAGGTCTGACCAATGACAGAAAGGCTTGAAAACCTACACGTTCATATATTCTCCAAGAACAAGAAGATGGTAAGTACTTCTAATTCATCATCATTTCATTCAGGAACAGGATTATTTAAGGACTGCTGTGCTTGACAGCATGAAGTTCAGCCAATAAGATGGCAAACCGTGTAATCCTCCTAATATGAGGAAGCTCAAAGAACCAAAACTCTTGATAAAATTACTTAAGCTAAACAAAGTTCTTCAAAATCATTCCAGACCAGCGATGCAGTAACTCTTACCCAACAGTAACAAAGACTTCTAGTATTTCCTACAGATCCTGAAGAGATGACTGCTAAATCCTGAAGTGTTTTGCTTAAGCAAATACTCCCATAAATCTTCATTAAGTATAAAAAAAAAACCTCCTAAAATCAAACAAACAAGCCACAGAAAAGAATAATGCTTAAAATGTCTGATGTAATGTTCAACACCGATCAGCTTTTTCAACTGAATTACGGTTACATCGTAGGGGAAGTGTTGCTATCACATTTACTTCACAACCACCGCTTTCAGAAGCTGACCAATCCTGAGGTTACAGAACCTCCTGTCAACATAAATGAGACTCAAATTTGCTTTTCCATAAGTTCTTATGGGTCAGTGACCTGCTATGAAAACGTTTCTGATGGAGTCAGGCTCATTTATTTTCATGTTGTTAAAACAAACATCTTTGTTTTGTAGCCCTGGTCAACTGCACTAACGCAAACCAAAACCAATTCACTGAAGCACGCATCCTGCTTTCTTGTTAGATGCCCTCTGCCTCTCCTGCACTTCTGTGTTTGGATTCCTCCTGTGCAGACCTACTGACAGAGCTGCTAATGGCTTCCTCCAGAAAAGAGATGCCAAGTTTAAATAAATATATATATGTTTACAGAAGAAAAAGTTCACTCTTGCACCAGGAATAACAAAAATTCAGACTGGCTGTCCAGCAATGGCTGAATGATATTCAACTACGTAATTATGTGCTAAAGACAGACGTAGTAAATTCTGAAATCGGAGGCTATTAGTGCCCTCTGGGAACCCACAGGACAAACAGTTACTGGGAACAAACATTTTTCCATATCCATATACCCCATTAGAACATCTACCCACTATACTTGTACACATCTTCCAAGAATTATCATAAGTTGTTTCTCCTAACTGAGTAGTCCCCAAAGGGTAAGTGACAGCTACTGTGTCATTTAAAAATTTATTACAACAACAGTCCCCTAAAAACAAACACAAAGAAACACAGTTCTCACTCACTTGTCTTAGGGACAAAATAGAGTAGCAGAGAAATCTTTGAATTAGTTCATCACTACTACATGCTTAAAAGTTTTTGCTAACAGAGGTGCAGCTCAAACACAAAGCAGCAAATAGTGCAGGGGGCTCACAAATTCAGTTGCTCAAGGCACACTGGCCTTTCCATTTGACCTTGAGTATAACATATATTCAAAGGTTCTCAGCTAGCCCCAAAAAAATGATTTCATTACTGGACACTACCATTGTACCATAGCCAAAACAAACTCACATTTTCCTAAAAATTTAATATAAATAACAGAATACATTACTCACTAGATGAACCGGGTATCTGCATCAAATAAGTCATACTTGAGTATGTTCTTCAGTCCCTAACTGTTGTGAGAAGCTTGACTCCATATGGAAATGTATGTACTGCAGATCTTAGAACATTCCTGTCCAGGAACAACAACTTTCTGGACTAATAGTTGCACATTCCCCTCCCTCCATAACAATTTTAAACTGGCAGTTTACTTCCATTGTAGGAAGAGCAAAGAGAGAGTTCTTTTAAGTAAAAAAATAAAGTAAAATTTTCCTGACTGTATGTGGTATGTCATTTACACAAACAACTAATATTTATCTAAATCACCAGCAGTTAAGTAGTGTAAGAAAAAAAAAAAAACAAACAACAAACATTTCAGTAAAACCTTCCCGAGGACCAAGTGCACAGTATTGACAGGCAAGTGAAGTATGTGAGCCATTATCTTGGGAACACTTCTTTGGGCTGTTGGAGCCAAGAGCAGCACATAAAGCTGAATCAAAACCAATACAAAATTAATGAGCTTCCTTCTTTCTTTCCAAGAATTAATAAAGGTAAGCTGTCAGCTTAAGCCAAGATGTGACTTGAGAAGATATAGTACTCACATTCCTCCCCAATGATGTACTGAAGTGTACTATTGACACTCAAGCTGTCAATGTCTATTCTACTACTTCATTTTTTATTTGCAGACACACATACCATGAATACATCAAAAGCTGCCATGTTCTTGCTACTGGTTTTGTACTGTATGATTCTAAACGTAAACTGAGGTATTGACCACACAGCTAAATAATCCACTGTTGGCAACTCGTACAGCAGTTACCATCATCTCTCATCAATAAAATTCCTACCTACTCTTTTATCTTCTCATCATTGTCCACATTTCTCAGGCAAGCTACTGATTTTGCCTGAGGCTTCTGTTAAGCAAATCTTATAGAAAACTGGGATTCCTTACTGGCAACAAGACCACACTCCTTTAAAGTCAGATATCAAGAGTGAGCTGCTTAATGGACTTGCAGCTGCCCTTCATACACAAAGTACCTCCGCTCTAGACACAAAAAACCAGAAGAACTCTAACGTGTCCCAGCCCTCTCCATGAAGAGGACAGCATATCCCTTATAACTAAACTGTAGGCGGCTAGTTCAGTAGAAGCAGAACAAGATTTAGACAAAAATAAGCAGTTTAGTTTCTTGTAACAGATGAAAACTAGAAAACATCCAGTACTGGAACTGACTTACAGTCCACCTAGATCCACCTAGTATCCTGTTTCCAGCAGTGTCAATGTGTAGACACAGAGACATAAGCATAGGGCAAGAACATATGATGCTCCTCTACCAGCTTTGCTGAAATTTTGCTAGATGAAGATTTTGCATATTTAGTGGCCCTCAGTGGATGTCCCTTTCACAAACACGGTCACAAGAAGGCTGGCTGTCTGTGAACTTCTATTGGAGCTTTTTGTGAGCTCCAACATTTTACAACTTAGCTACACACACACTCCCACTGAACCCCCATTTCCCAATTCTCCAACCCTGAATGGCATTTACTGTATTACTTCAGTCACTCAACCTCCTAATATGCTTCTACAATTCTTCAGAGTGGGCATCTGGATTAAAACTGCCCTTGAAGTAGTTTTCTGGAAGACTATACAAGGGTTACGAGAGAAAGACAGACTGTCTTGGGTCTCGGCCACTTCACTAGTCAACAATCTTTATCATGCTGGTTATTTTACAGATAACTCCAACACCATGAGAGATAAATTTCCTTTTGCAAGGAAAAGAGAAGTCTTGAGATTCTGGCTCATAGTTTAGCCAAACACGTCAAGTGAGTTACAAAATACTTCATCCACGTGCAAATTATTTCTATGGTTTGGAGAACTGGTCAATCTACCCACCAGTAACTGGAAAGATTTCATGGACAGCTCCATAACTATACTGAGAGAAGAGACAATCAGCTTACTCAAACATACCAAGTTTAAAGTGAAGGTCTTGCTCAGCCGACAACCACACAGAGATAACTCGCCCCTTGCAGAAAGGTAAAGCACTGCTGTAGACCACCTCTGACTTCATTATGCACAAAAGACAGTAGAATGGCTCTGGTAAAACACTGCATGTATGAGGAACAGCAAATCACTCGTTTTGCAATACAGGAGAAAATAGCACAAGGTAGGAGATAACAGTGCTCAGACTAGCACTGCACGGTGCAATGATGGGAAAACAGAAGTAATGACAGAGACAAGTAAAGTCTTTAATAATTCAGGCTCAGAAAAGAAACCCAAGAAGGCACCTCTCACGCAGATACCACAAGAATTGTAAGATACCACAGGAAGATGCAACACATTACTGCTATGAGTTTGCACAGACTCAACACGTGAACACTTAGACAATCAACAATTTTTTTTTTTCCCACATGGACATTAGAAACCAAGAGCTTTTTCTTGGCCTCTGCCACACAGGACAAATATAGAACGCAAACATGGCTCTCATGATGTCACTTTGGGACAACTATTCTCTGAGATTAAGACAAGAAGTAAAGACAGGGAGTATTATTTCCAGTACTCTGTAGAAACAGTAAGAGTATACTTCTCTGGAGTATACAGAGAAGATTTAGCCTTCCTCTAAACTTCCAGTTCTGCATCAGAAGCAGGATCAAACCGTGGAACTCCGTGCGGTAAGTTGATGAAAGAACTCATGAAAGTAGCAAGCTGCTGTATGTGGGTGTTGCTGCTACTCTATTGCTCTCAGGGTCATAAAGTTATGTAGATGAAGTACTTAATGTGATCATCACTTAAGCAATTCAAACTAAACTATGGCCACTTGAAAGGGAAGACCTACACTCTAAAACAAACCTTGAAAAAAAAGCTAAGGCTGTAACCATGCAAGTTAAAATAAATAATCACTCCAAATAAATTCAGACTTTGCCCATGTATTTTTCACAAACAGAGCCTGAAAAGGAAGCCTTGGTCAAACCCCAAACTGAAGGTTAAAAGGCAATGGAAGTGACTTTAATACTAGGAAGACTCTCTAGCACAGCACGCTCTGTTCTCTATGACTGACTCATCGGCATACAGGAATAAAAGCAAAAGCACCCTTCAGATACTCACATCCAAAACATTCCAGCTTGTTTGAATGGCAACGCTAAACTCGGCTTGAAAATGCCAGGTAGAAGAGACTGCTTTTTCAGGATGTTCGTTATAGGACATTTAGAATTTTTTTTTACTGCAATAATTTCTCAGAAGATGAGACAACCACGATTAACAAGATTAATTAAACATTAACCAACATCAATATATATTACTGGAACTTGCAGTCATCAGCTAATGCAGCAAGAGCTTCATAATGCTAACTCATAGATGCAGACAGCACAAGAACCAAGCACTACTCTGTCCTTCAAATCGGGAGAGCAAGAACACACCTCAAAGTGTCACAAATGGAATTGCAGTTTTTTATATTCCTTGCCAGCTCAGGCAAGGAGTGGTTAAGTTCACAACTGGTCTCCGTTAGAAACTGGTTTCTCCTGTTTACAGAAGACTACATCACCGACACACTGACTGATCTGGGATTAGACAGCAAGAGTTCATTTTATCCTATTAATAGTGACTTGCTGCTGCAGTAACTCTGCCCAGTATGAGAAACTCATTCTCATTTTGACATATGCTACATCCAGTTGCTCAGGAGTCAATGGGGGATCTTTGCATACCATCTTTGGTATCAATGCAAAGAAATCCATTCCTCCCAAAGGCAAAGACATCATAGTTTCAAGATGCCTCTAGCAGCCCCAATGTATCATTCACATGCTCCACAGAAGGGAAAGGCCAAGTGTGAAGAAGAACTGCCTGGAGAGTAGACTACAGGCAAAAGACTATTGCCTCTCACTCAAAAACATCACCTGCTCCTGGGGTTTGGTCAGAAACCTGATACTACACCAGCTCCTGTCTGGCAGTTTGAAAAGGAAGAGGGTAGTATAAAAGCAATAAAACTGACTAAATATCAGATCACGGCTCAAAATCTATTTTAACATGTCTCTTCCCCAGCATTTCCAGGTAATTGTTTTATTATCACCGATTTTTCAAGTGATATGTTATCCATGTCACAGGGAAACGGAGACATAAAACAAGAAAGCTTTTCTTCTGAAAGGTTACATTCAAATTCTCTTCCATATGGCTTCATAGATGTGTAGTGTCTCTCATCCCAGCAAAACAGCTAAACTGCACACACTGCAAGCCTTCTATAAACACCATAGATTTGTCCACGCTGCCAAAGATTTGCAATAAGCTTTTGTTTACCACAGCAAAGAACACTTCAATGCTTTTATTATTTTGCCCGCTACTCCGGAGCACTTAGCAATCTTTCCACTCAGCACATTAATTATGGAAGATGCTTTTTGTATTACATGATTTATTTAAAGCCTGTTCGATCTCAATTTATGAAATCCAGATTGTGAAGCATCATATAATTTATTCTTCTGTTTCTCATCTTTGGTCACTAATAGCAATTTTACAGCACGCTATGCCAAATAAATATACTTTAATACTTTGATCAAGCATTTAGGAAGCAGTTGACAAAGACTCAATGCACAGTAGCATCTCAGAGTTAAAGGTGAAATACGATTTCTATTTTGACCTCTCTCTCAGTACGCACAAACCCAAAACCATACATGTATATATTAGGGTTAAAATCTGGAGTCCAGGGGCGTTTTGCCTTTTTTTTTTAAAGCTAATTATTTTTCCCAACTTTGAAAAGATTTGATTTGGCCACGCTTATACATTTTTCCCCACTCCTCTAAACAACAAAAACACATTTTTAGTGTTTTCAGATGTTGAGAGCTTTTATGCAAGCTAAAGACACTAATTTGAGTAGAAAGAACCAGCCATCAGCCAAAGTCCAGTCTTTTGAAGATAATACAGCTACGTGACAATTCCTGGCAGTTGGCCGTGGAAAAGTCGGGATTGGTTGGTGTCTTATATCCTGCCTCATTTTTCACATAAATGTGTGACATACATCTGGCTCTGGAAGAGATTTCAGTTCATCTTTTAGGCCCACCAGTATGTCTGTGTCTCTACCCTCTTGGCATATGACATTTCATAATCATTTTATCTTAAAAATCATAAACTGCAGTGAACAGCAGAGCATACAGCCGAAATGCTAAACTGAAAAATAAACTTGGGCATAACACATGGTGCTAGTACAGCACTGTGTGCGTATGGGCAAACGCATGCTACTTCAAAGCACAGAAAACAAAACCAGGAAAAGGGATCAAAGTCAAATCTTTTACAATTAACTACTAAGAAAAAAAGACTGCAGAAGGGAACTAGAAAAGAATTATAGTTTCTGAAACCTTCTGTCCACCAACAGGCACAGGTGTGGTTCTAAAGCTGTTACCCTGCCACTGGCAAGGAGGGCAGACTAGCACACTGTACAACTGGCGTTTCCAAGTTTTAGCAAAGTATTTCCCAAGCTTCTTAAACATGTACAGAACAGATGCACATATCTGTCCTGCAAAGTTTACCATTTAACATCAATTACTTGTGTTTTTCAGAAAGCAGCACTCTGAAATCAAAGGAAAAGTGACACACTGACACGTGGGCTCTCAAAGCTTTACAGTATTACACCGCTGGTTTGTCTGAGGCTCAACACCAGCGTAACAAGTAGAATTCAGTACGTAGTATACATAGGTTACCTCTGTTAAGGCTCTCTCAACGGCTTGACATTTTACGGTCAGCTACCTCACTGCTAATCTTTATGTTTGGCAGTAAAATCATAGAAACATATTGGAATAAAACCACTAGAATCATTTCTGGTTTTCCGCTACGATGAGTACTGCAGGTCATGCTTAAGAATTCTGAATCTTAGGACTCAACAGGAAAACTTGTACTAAAACCAATGAATTTTGCTAACAGTTAAAATTCCTGCATACGTGGAAAGCTGAGTACAAATATGCCAAAGTAAGAAATGGCTTCTGCTTTCCACATCACTTATTAACTTCATACCGTCACTTTAACACACTTTGCATCATGTGCTTCCTTCAGTTGATATTGCCAAACCTTAAGGTAATACACAATTCTGACACTAGCCTGCCCCAGACCTAAATAATGCTCCATCGGTATTCTGAGCCACAATAAAAAAAAATAATAAAATCGGAGTAAAATCCAAACAACCAGAGAGCCATCATCATGGTACTTTTGGTATCAGTGGCTAAGAGCTCTACAGACATTTCATTCATAATCTATTTAGCCTGCTATACAGGATATATCAAATAAAATTCTGCTAATTTACTCAGTTAATAATGATGAATTTCTTCAACATACAAACAAGTGAAAATATATTAAGCTAAAATATCATTCACCTAAGGTTATACCCTCTGAACGATTACCCTGGGGCAGGGAGTAGAACAACACAAAGACCTTTCTAGATGGTATTTAGCCAGGAACCGAACTTACTCTTGCTTTTTAAAGTCTGACCCAATGCAGCTGCTTTGTTGAAAAAGAAGTTAATGATTATTCTTGCATCCACCTCAGTAGATCAAAAGAGAGCATTATTCCAAAATCGAAGCAGTATAAGCAATTTTTGTTATTTGAAAGAAATGAAATGGAAAAAAGCCAGGTTTTTAAATACAAGCAGCATACTTTCTTCATTAACATTTTGCAATATTTGACAATACTTAATAAAATAGCTTTAATATTACCTAAAATGTTGCAATTTAGCCTTTGTAGGTTACGCCAAACTTTCCACAGTTCATTCTCCAAAGCCTACTGACTCACAGCAAAAAAAACCCCAGATTTATAGTTTTGTCTTAAAAATGATTTAAGCTAAAATACCAAAAAGTTGCAAGTTTCCAGGCCTCCCTTTCATACTACATTCATTTGGGAAATATTTTAATGACAGGCAATTCTAAAAGAGAAGCAGAGATGCAGTATGTTTAACAGGCCAAGTTAAAGAGTTCGCACAGGAAAAAAAAGACTTTAAAACATCACATACTTGGAGACATTATGAAAGGTATCAGATTTCATAACTTCTGGTTTCACAAAATACATTATTTTCATCTGCTAACAGAGCAGGCTCTACAGAAAAACAACACACTAAGAAAACGTAACTATCAGCTCTGGTTACTAATAGTTAGCACTTCTCCCAGACTTTTTTCAAGACTCATTTTGTAGTTTAACTAAATCCATCTTTATCTAGAGATAAAATAAAGTTTTATCTATATATACACACACACATCTACATAAAATGAGCTTAAACCCAGGACTTACTAGTTAGGATAACTCTCAAACACGAGCTATAATGTAAACAAACTGTTTTCTACAGTTGCAGGCTATGCTTAATTTTGAAAAATAAAGCTGACTTAATTTACTACCCAAGATGAGTGAGATCATTCACCTATGACAAAATTCTCATCTTGAAAGGGTTTAACTCAATATAGGTAAAAATATATTATAATTAGAATTTAAAGATCATCTACCTCATTGCCATAAACAGAGCTTTGTAATTCAAGATGAAAATCCTGAGCAAATTTATTTTAAAAGTTCAACGCACTAGTTAAACAACTTAAATGCAAATCTAACCCTGACATCATCTGAAACAGTTTTAGTACAGCATATGCTCAATATTCCCTACCCTTCCTGAACAATTGCTGGTGGGAACTTAACTCTCGAAAGCTGTTTTGGAAAATATCAATGAGAAAATACCAATTCCTACAAATGCCTTGTAGCTAACAGAGTTAACAATCAAGAATAAAAAAAAAAGAAATAAATCTGCTTCTCCCTTTAACAAACAAACATTCCAAATCAGCATGTGTTTTATTCTAGTCACCTACCTCTGAAAGAATAATTCTCAGAAGTATTTTGGTATTATAG
The DNA here is from genome assembly GCA_013396935.1 of Baryphthengus martii. Taxonomy (NCBI): domain Eukaryota; kingdom Metazoa; phylum Chordata; class Aves; order Coraciiformes; family Momotidae; genus Baryphthengus; species Baryphthengus martii. The sequence goes on along the minus strand of VWZK01011945.1, from coordinate 80,202 downwards.
AGATTTAGTTCCGCTCCCATCATAAGCATACGAAATTAACCTTGCTTCATGGCAATGCTAAAGAGGGCACCCAACTAACAGCAGCAACTGGAGACAGCACTAATTTTGTGTTTAATTTTACACTCTTGCAGGGCCAATATTTTTCTAAAAACCAAATTCTGGATAAAGATATCTTTTATATTCACCTTTTAAAAAAACTATTTTAATTCTCATCAAGAGGAGAAGAAATCTACAGTCTTTTTTCCACTAAGTCTTGCATGATATCCTGGAACCCACTGGGTATCAGTGGCATTAGACAACTTCAAAAGAAATGAAACTAAACAGAAGATTAAGCCTAAAGGCAGTTTTAGAATTGTCTCAAAGCAGAAAATTGCAACTACCATCCGCATACGTTTTAAAACATATACAAAAATACAAATATATAATATGAATTTGTTATATACAAATCTTTATTTATCTATATATCAATTGCAAGAGTTGCTCCCATAATGTCCTTCTGATAATGTTACTAAGATTCCGGTGTCACAAACAGTCCAATTTTCTTGGCAAGGAATTGAACATTTTGTTTCAAGTATTAGCTATCATGCAATATAAATTCAACTGTCTTTAAAAGCATACTTTCATTTAGGCAGGTACCCATCTGTCTGTCTTAAAGAAAGTTAATTTTACAATCATGAAACATGATGAATGACCATTAACAGCAATGTAGATAGTCTGCTGGTTTTCCGTAGATATATGAATAGAGATACTTACAGTCGTTCGAGTTGTTTTAGATCCTGAAATGCTCCACGTTCTATTACACTGATCTGATTTTCTTCCAAGTGTCTGCAATTCCAGAAATACCAGTTAATTTTTAAGACATCACAAAAAGAGCTTCCCCACTTTCCTTTACATAAGCTACAAAATTGCTTTTCGCAGAAGTACCAGTAATAGTTACAATTAGAGATTTTTTTTAAAGTCTGGACAGAACAGCTCTAATTCTCCTGGTCACTAACAGGGAACTATGCCAAAAATTGCCTCCTGACTGCTAGATTTCCTAAAGGGTTTTGCTCCTAAACTTTTATAAACTGAAGCATGATGGTCAGAAGGGTGTTGGTTTAGAGGCTGTTGGTTACATCCTCAGTATACTACTCTTAATTCAAGTAACGTAACTGAGATAACTGACTCCTACAACTCACAGCAGGAACCCACTCAATGCAAATGTATTTTTTGTCCAGCCTTTATGTTCTGCAAAGTTTTCAAGCTTGCCCCAGAGTAAACCATTTGCATGTAATACAAGGCGGTTCAACTCCTCCAGAAATACAGCCAAAGCAGCTGTGACAAATTCATACAGTCCTACTGTGTAACAGGGTGCAAAAACGTGAGGGAGACGTCCCAGGCTTCTACCCTCTCTGATCCCGCTTTTCCTCACCCGCCGAGACTGAGACAAGGAGAAGCTGTAAGCAACAAAGACTGACTTCTCTAATTTACACTGTGCAGGAAACGACCACTCATTTACACAGCAGAAATACTCTTCACATGTGAAGTGAACATCAATGAACAGAGATACCAAAAGTCCTAGTGAAGTTGACCTCTTTCCTCTCTCCGTGCTGCCTTCCAGCACACACCCATTTCCCGCCTGTATACAAGCGGGAAATGTACAAGCATTCAGATGCAAGGACAAAGCCTCCAGGCTGCCTGGACATTTCATGTGGCTTTAGCTAAAACACAGCAAGGAGGAACTTGGGAAGTCTGGGCTCAGCCAAGACCAGCTAGTGAAAAAACACCATCCTTGCCCATTCTCAAAAACCACTCCCCTGCCCTGAATCCTGTGAGGATGTTCAGATCTGTTCAACTGGATAGCTATTGAGAAGACAGACCGCCAAGAGAGTATCCACAGCTAAGACCACATATGAAGATCAAAAAAATTTAATGAAAAACCCCAAATATGTGAATCAGGTGTGTTCCCAAAGGCAGAGGAAGGAAAAAGATACATCAGGAAAAGGAAGAAAGATTGTTAACGTCTAAAAGAAAGAAGTGCACAAAGGAATGTGTATGTATGTTGTCAGCTTGACACTAGAAACTTTTCTGTCGTTCTACCAGTTTCTGGATTGTGCATTTGTTGTCCTCATTCTGGTGTTTAAAAACAGGACTAGACTACCTTTCTAGAAACTCTGCATCCCATTATATCCACATCACACAGAGAACAGGGCAAGCGGAAGAAGAAAAAAACCAGGGTGTCAGTAATGTGTAACAGCCAGAATTATGAACAGATCATAAGAGGAAGCAAAGAAAACATAAAAATCTGAAGGACTTTCAGAGAGCAAAAGCACACAAAGTAAAATAAACTGCACAAAGGAAAACATGCAAAATAGCAAACACATACCAGCTACAACACAAACATGCACAACAGGAACACACACAACACTGAGAAAAAAGGTGCAAGTTCGACAATGAAAAGGCACATATTGGGGCACCGATGTCTTCATACATTGGAAGACAAAACCTATATGAAACTTTATTTTTAATACATGTATTTTGGTTTTAATCCTAATACCTCTGTGGCACACACCACACTACCCAAAGGCTGAAAAAAAGTGTTACATAAACCTGTCACAAACACAGAAGAAAACACTCATGCAAAGATGGTAGTTGCATATTTTACTTATTGTTAAGGGCATTCAGTATAAATGACTGCAGCAGCATTAGGCAATGTCTGACACTATAAAAAAAACAACCGAACCAAAACAACTCCTGACATAAATGAAAGTACAGTACGTGCATTTTAATAGGCTTCCAAAAAGTTAAGGACAGTTGGGAGGGGAGCCAAGGAAATCTAAACAACTTCACTGCTACAGATTAGAGAACCACCACAGGCACAAAAAAAGTCGTGCAATAGATTTGAAATGATTTCTTAACACTTTTGAATAAGTTGTCAGTTACTAAAGTAGCAGAAGAAAAGACGTGCCTTAACATTGGCAGGATTCTATTAATTCATTCATTGAATCAGCACTAAATAACTGTTCAAGTTCAACTGGTGTAGTTTTAAGGACTCGTTTTAAAAGATACTCAGAAGAAACAATGACTGCAGAGGCAATCTTAAGTAGTACAGAAAGGAATTTCCAGAGGGTGCTGGTGAGATAACTTGTGCATTTGTTTATTCCTGATAGCCGTCTGTTTCCCAACAAGGGGTCAACCAAGTGGTGAAGCCAAGCAGCCTCTGTCAGTGCTGGAACCAACTCAAGAGAAGTTTTTGGTCTGGGTCTTAAAGTTTGGAATTAAGAGTAACAATTTAGCAAAACACTGGTAGTGAACTACATGGCACAGACAGAGAATGTAGTCACTATTATGTAAACAGCACTTGATGAATAAAACTAGAGAGTGTTTTTTTTAAAAAAAAAAATACTGAAAATTCAACTTCATCCACTGGTTTAACATAAATACCTTTCCTGTTTCAGAAGCACTTTCAGCCACTGCCTTTCATGCGTATGAAATCTACACACATGCATATACAATCTCCCTGATAACATACCAAGGTTTCTCACTGAGAAATTTGCATCCCTACAGTAGCACTCACTGTCCAAATATAAGCCCAGCAAAAGCAAAAACAACAGCTACTTTAAGTGAGAGCTCTAGAAATGCTAAGAACCTCAGCCTCAATTCATTCACTACATCACATCCAAAACTTTTTTCTCATCTGGCTTTTCCCCCTCCCCTCTCATACACGCCCAAATATTTAAAGCTATATATTTGATTTTACACCTGAAAACAACGCAACAAGCTTGATTTCCATGAAGCAAATAACATATCCCCACAGTATCTCTGGCAGAGGCATCAATACCTATGTTTAGTTTTATGCTGATGTGAAGGGGATCCAAACTACTGGATATGATCCAGAAAAACAGTTTGAGAAATCTCAAGGGGAAGTATGTATCCACTTCAAATGGAAAGAACCTCCAAATTTTACTGAAAATACTAAAATAGCTTCAAAATATATTTCTTGTTAACTCAAGAGTTTTTTCTTAAGAACAAAAGATACATGTATAAATACAATAAATATCTATTAAATAGTCCTAATTTTCATCAATAAATTAGTGGTGCCATTTGAGTTTCACAGAAGAAAAACTATAATCAGACTTCAGCATGCAAGTAAAATTTATTGTTTCATGAACTGTTCCAGTTGCCTGGTTTAAAAGAATACTAATGACTGAATCATGTGGAGAAATCAGTAGCATTTGGTCTCCAGAATTATGGACCATCTTAGTACCAGAACCCTAAAACAATTGCTTAAAGACAGACAAATGGTGTGTTATACTCACAACACACGAAGGTTCTTCAGTCCTGTGAAGTCAGTCTTCGTGATTCTTGTGATATTATTTTTCTCTAAATCACTGCAGAGAAAAAAAAAAGAGACCGACATTCAGACACTATAGCTGACATACACAACTCCATTTGCAGAAAGTATCTCCATCCCGGGAGCATCTACCAACTGCTTAAATGGCACAAACTAAGGTTTCCATTCAAGTATCAAAAAGCAAGTCACCAATCCTGATGCATTTTGCCTCCGCCTCTGAGGTACTTCATTCTCACACAAGAAGTTTCTTCCATTTTTATTTCTAGTATTGGTGCTCAATATATGCTGCTTTCTTCCTCAAGACAACAATCCTGTAAAAGGCTAAAAATATTCAAGACCCTATCGGCATAATACAGCTGAAATAAGACTACTCAGCCCCAAAAAGATGACCACACTCCAGGGTTATTTTGAACCTAAATGAGTCAGAAACTTAGGCTACACAGAACTTGAGCAGAGAATGACTTCAGTGACTCCTAAGTGTGGTCCTATACAGATAACTGGAAGCTCCGCGAAGTTATAGAACCGCTTATAGATAATTTATTAATTTGTCAACCCAAATTGGGAAGCCTCCTGAGCCCAGCTTTTTGGAAACACTGGTTTTCAGAAGATACTGTTCCTCACACTGACCTGTTTAACAAGCGTGTTCGCCCTCTGCCAGTCACTGCCTTCTGTCTTCAAACTTTTGATTTCCTAACACCTCTGTTATGCGCCAACACATTTCCCTCATGTGGTCACATACCAAGCATTACCTCCTGTACCCTGTTTCGGTCTGCGCTAATTTATGCTCTAGATTCAAAATTAATAAGTAACTGGCCTCTTTTTCATGGCAGGAAAAACCCAGTGCAACCAGACCTTGAGCTGCCCACTTTACTATAGTTTTTCTTTGGAGTGAGCACATCAAAAATATAAAAAAATTTCACGTCTAACCCGTATCTTAATAGAATAGGCATCAAAACAAACAACTCTATTTTGAGACAAATTCAATTTAATTCAATGTTGAGTCAAATGAAAAATACAGGAATTTATAAACCAATCCTTCTTGCAAGACTGATGCTATACTTACAGATAGCTCTCAGTACGTAACTTCAGTGCCTTTAATATCAGAATAAACCAAGAATAACTCCTCTCATCACTCAGGATAAGAGCATGGCTGTTCCTTCATCTCAAAACACTATACCAAATACCTGCTGGCACTACAGCTCCTGTGTTGCTATTCTCTCCCCTCTAGACCTGCCTTTGCTATGTGCCCCTGAAGTTCTCCCAGTTCAACATCTTCTGGTTTTTGGTTTGTTTAGGTTTTCTCTTTTCATGTCCAAATAGTTCGACCTGCGCTGGTGCTAACCAACAGGGACAAGACAAACAGCTAGTCTTTCTTCCTGGTCTTCAGGCACGCTTATTTTAACATAATAAGCAACATTCAGCAAACTCATAATTAATAAAACCAGATGTACTCTACATCATATCACCATCAATTTGTTCTGAGTGCCAGTTTTCTAGATACAAGAAACATTTTATTGCAAACACGTTTTATAACACCAGAGTAAGATCTTTTTTTCCAAGTCATATTTTATAACTACCAAAAGCTGCTAAATATTAACAATACAAGCCTTTGGGATAACAGTTTTCATGTTAAAAAAGGCATTCAGTATTTTTCTAAAGATCATGAAACTGTAAACATTACATTCTGACAAATTTTGTTGTCTATGGCTATCGAATGAAAACAATCTAATATGAAAAATTGGCCATGAGGCTAGACATTAGTTTTCTAAAAAATAACATGAGATGACAAATCCACAGCATGCTTCCCATGCAATTAATCTTTACTATAGTTTCTGCAATAATGTGTAGTAGGATCAACCTTTCACATTTAGAAGGCTCCATTTCTCTCCCATTTCTAGTAAATGACTATTAATCATAAATTGTTTCATTTTAATCAAGACTGGGTTTTTTTTTCTGCCAACATGAAGTAATATTCTTCTAAGGCATTAAAGGAAAAGTAATTGTCATGGTAACAAGTTTCATGTCCCTAGCATGGAATTTGTCAAGTAAAAGTAGTTATGTATTTTGAAGTTTAAGCTTGTTAAAAGGTATATTTTTAATATGCAGAAAATAAACAAAATCAGTTTTAGTACACATACTCAATTCCCCAAATGCTTCTAGCCATGAAAATAAAGAGCTTTTCCTCATATGAGCACTATCCTCCACTTAGCAAAAATGTAAATATTTAGCTGAGCACAGGTAATTGTACTCATTCATCTGAGGAAATAACTCTTCATATTCCTAAACATACATAATTGTGTTCTCATGTGTTTCCTAAACCTCAGATACAAACAGATATGGAATTAAGCTCCTTTTAATGTCATTTTAATATGCTGGTGCATGTATTGAAAAGCTAAAAAACCCCCAAAGAATCAACACAAAGACCTGAACTCGATACAGTATGAACCACTTGATAACAGAGTAGTCTGATACTGCGAATCCTGCCAGTTCATGCAGACAAAAACCCAGCCTATGTGTCTACAAGATTTGTGCCAAGGACAACCAGCTACAGTTTAAGATCTCCATCCGTTCCATGGCAGATTAATTTGCTGTCAATAATAGGAAGAAAGAACAGATGAAGAACTATTTAAAGAAAACCCAAACTCTAAAATTAAGACCAGTAATTATACACAATGTCCATAACGAGTTGGGTTTTTTTTACTGAATTCTTCCATTAAAAGTAGAAGCTATGTACAGAAAGAACACGTATTTTTTGCATCAATGTCACAGCGAATCCTTCTAAGGTATAAGCATGATATTAACAGGATTGATGCAGTATGAGAGAGACAGTGCAGAAATCAGTGTTTTGTAATATTGAAATGTAGTTCTGAACGCGATGTTTGTCACCATAACACTAAAAATTCTTAAACCATAAAGTGGTTTAGAAACATAAAGAATAAAGTTTTAAAAGTTAGTTTATGCATCTTAGCACACAGACATATTTAAATAATAGAAGAAACATTTGCCTGTCAGGAAATATTTTTCTTTAGCACAGATGGGAACTAAGGATAATAAGGAGATGAGGAGAAGAAAATCCCCACATTTCAGCTATATGAACAAGAAAGGCAGTATCGTTGCTTGACATATGTCACCTATATTTAAAAGAAAAACCCCACAAAACTACAGGGCACTCTCATTGCTTATACCAGCCATTCTCTTCCAATTGCCTGTTATAAATCCTGGTGACTGAAACGTGCTTTTCTCCCAGAATATCTTTGAATCGCTGCCTACATTTTTCAGATTTTCCAGCTTAATTTCCTCTTCTGTTCTCAGTTCAGTTCTTCCACCCTGGTGCATCATTAACTACTCACTGGTGCACCAGCGTGACCTGATTGCAAGAAGCACTGGAAAGAATTAAGTCTGGAGTAAGCAACACATAAATAGCTTGTGTTTGACTTGCACGTTGTTTCACCATCTGCTTTCCATGTCATTTCTTCAGAAGTTTTCCCTTGCCTATATCTCAGAAAAGGTCTAGCAAAGCACAGCAAGAAGCTGGTCGCAATTCTCCAAGGCAAGTGGGACTCAGCTAAGGTACATACGGCAATACAGAGTCATCGGCTCTGCTTTTTGTCCATATTGGAGACCCTTAATTCTCAACAGTCTCACTCAGCTTGAACAAGCGTAGGCAGAACCGCATTCCTGTTACATACACAGCAACCTCACCACATCACCCCCACCGCCTAGTCTGAGAGCCCAATCCCACACATCAGCTCTACTGTCCTCTACTTGCAGCCCCAAGAACACTCCTGCTACTCAAACTTCCTCCCCTGGTGAAACCTACAGCTCTCTACTCTAAAAAAAGACTTCAACATTCCTCAATCAATACATCTCATGAGATTGTTTTTTTGCTCTACTCCTGCAGATTGGCACAGCCTGTATAACATCAATTATTCTATTAATCCCTTCTGAAAGTTAATATTTAAGTCAAAGGTTCCCATTTCTGCAAGTAAAACGACTTGGACAAAGCTCTAACTTTAAGAGAACAGTTCTTCATGAAGTTCTCTTCCCTAAACCATTTAGGATTTAATTGATAACTGCCACCAGTGTTCAGCAGCATTCACCTTCTGAACATTTTCTTGTTCCAGCATGCTCTCACTCAAGGCTCATCTGCTATTCATAGAAAAACAGTAGTTTATCAAGGTTTTAGTCTACATAACACTTCCTCCTCCTGTTCACAGTAGGTCTAACACCACTGCAGAGAAGCAGATTGCCACAGGTTACCCCCTTAGTCAATTAAACTTTGTGACTCTGAAGTTACTGTACTAATGCAGACATTAGTGGTTTACAGCTGGTATTTGTGGGCAACATAACATTTTACGTTTCCGTTATAAAGTTTGGCAGCTGATTATGGGCTCACGAGTGGGTTTCAACTACAAAAAGCTAAACCTTAACATCTAATCTTGGGTGGCTTTCAAACATATCAGAATTCCTAAGAACTGCTGAAAGCAAACACAGTTTTGAAATGAAATTATCTGGATCATGGACAGAAAATTATACTGTAAAGGTGAATTGAATTTATATTGAGCTTCATCAAATACTTATGTGTGGGGAGCTAAGGGGATCTTGCATCCTAACACATTGATCTCACCTGACACAAGACAAGCCCAGCTACTACTCTTGGTCATTTTAGATAATATTGCCCTATCATTTAAGACAGCTCCGTGTAGGAATACAGGGCTCCTCCAGTGTGTCAGCACCAAATCTGACACCACTCAAAAAGAAACTGAAGCCGACATCTATGTCAGCTTTAGTGAAGATGTTGGGATTAGGTCATTCTTGTCAACCTACCTTTCTTATTGATATAAAGCACGTTAAGAACAATGCAGGTGTAGTGGTGGCCTTAAAAAAAGACACAGAAGGAATTATTCCAGTTAATAAAACATGAACTGGACTAGAATGATAGAAGACATCAAAGTGAGTTCAACTGAGGTATTGAAAGGAGTTTTAGTCATAAACATGTCCTGCTACATTCTAATAACAATTTAATTCGATACATATTTTGTAGACGTTGAAGACGAAGTCACACAGCGTACGCACTTATTACAAACAGCGTTGCTCTGAGGAACTGGAGCAAATCCTGCTTCATAGCAAGAATTCCTCTGAATTGCTTCATCTTTCGTTCTTCTCAAAAGACTATCTAGTGAACTAAAGACAGAGTTTTAAATGTTTTGTAGCATCAACTTTCTCTGGAGCATGCCATTACGCAACTTCAAGGAGCCCTAGGAGTGCACAGTTTTCCCCTGTTACATTACTAAAATTTCAGTTGATAATTATTCTGCTTAGCCGCTCTTCCAAAACATCCAGACGCTGTTTTCAATTCCCACCCTCTTCCTTGGACTGTATCAAGTTTATGATGCGAGAAGTACATCCACTTGTCACTTAACACTACGTGCTTCTGCATTCTAGACTCATATACCTTGGCAAACACACACACACATCTTTAACAGCTCAGAGTCGATACTTCTCTAATATACAAGATCAGAATTGCGTTTGACAGCACATCACCACCACAGGAAACATTACAACTCTTACAAAAGAGTCAATAACAAAGGCAATCAAAAGTTGAAGTCTCGTAACAACCTTCAAATCAATAATTCAATACTTGCATATAAATAAAAGATACTTAGACAAAATGAAAATAGTTTTATATAAAAGGATGCAAAAAGTCTAAACAACAGTAGATTGTAGCAAGCTCCTATTACTCAGATATCACTTTGCTACCTGCTGAGCCCCCCATGCGTTGTAGTCTCCAGAACAATCCAAAATCTGGGCTCTCACCACAGTTGTGAGTCTTGAATACACCCAAGAAAATCCCTAACTTAATTCTTGACTTCTATGGGGCTGTCCTTTTCAATGAGCTGTCTATTTTGGAGCTAGCTTTGGTTGCCCAGTTATGCTGTTCTAGGCACATAAAAGCCAAAGTCAAAAGCTTTACTACACCACAAAACCCAGTCAGTTCTCAGTACAATTCTCTAATGGTTTTGGTTTGGGTTTTTTTCTATGCTTGAGAAATACAAGCACTGTACAAGTTCACAGGCACACAAAACACAACCGGGCTGATTGTCTTACTGCAAATGGCTTATCTGTTTCAAGACAAACTTCAACTTAATACAGTCTAAGTTAGATTTTTTTTTCTGACCTGAAAAAACACCATTGAAAAATTCAAGTTGTAACAAATGAATCAGGATTCCAGAAGCTAAAGGGTTACTGATATCTTTCATTAGCTCAGTTCTTCCAAATAACTCAGACAGCTCACAGGCGTGGAAAACAAGGCTTTCATTGTTTTGCCATTACACTGCTAAAGGACAGAACAGTACCAAACCACCTGCTACAATGACAGCAAAATCATCCCTTCAAAGTTTTCCTCTCTGATTTGTTTTTTTTCCAGCCCCTAATCACTATGCAAGGTAACCACAAACACACACCACCTGAACTGGAAGAAATGTGCAATTTCACAGGTAACTTAACCATTCACTTGGCTCCCTACCGCACTCTAGAAAGGTTAGTGTCATGAGGAGTATCTTCTGGCTTCTTATGAAAGCTACCTGCAAGGTTGGAGGCAAAAGGTAGTTCAGTAAAGCTCTCCTCTCTAACAGCACTTCCGTTCTTAGTTTGGAAATGAACTAACAACCATAACCATTACAAGAAGAAAAATCCACTCCCATGTGGGAATGTATCCATGGAGTAGCTTTTGGCTACCCCTTGGCAGTTTTTACACTTAGTATCTGTTTTATTATTTTAACCATTTCCAAGGATTTCTGCTACAGAGTTAATTTGTCTTTAATGGGTATGGACTGCCACTCGCCTCTTAACCTTAAATGACTATAATTCCCTATAGAAAGCGCTTGGCAATTCTGTTATGCCTTCAATCCAAGAACTTCAAAGTTACTATGACAAACTACTCAATTATAACACTACTCTGAAGCCCTCTGGCAGCACAATCTGCATATCTTCAGATTTAACATATTCCCATCTCAACTTTTGCAATGCAGGAAATAAAGTCCTGGGACTGGATTTTATGAAATACACCAATTCCACTATTTTCCAAATCACTCAGGCAAGTATGAACACCACTTGTAAAGAAAAAAACAAATCATTTTCAGCTGAAGCAATTTTTTTTTTGAAAAAGATGGTACATTCCATCTCTACAGCAGACTTTTTCTTTTAAGTTATTTTTTCTTCTTAAAAGAGCCAATTGGCTTTGTAAAGGAGCAGGAACTCTTTATGTTTTGTTATATTGACTACCAGAAACACAGGTACTCTCTAAACAACTCACATCATCTAGTTCAATAGAAAAATAAAGCCCTCCACCTAGGAAAAAGTAAGGCCATGCAACAACTGCAGGTGAAGCAGTGACTGACCAGGGAGCTGTGCTGCAGAAAAGGATCTTGAAGTCCCACTGGCCCACAAGACATCAGCATTGTGCCCTTCCAGCAGTGAAGGCCACCTCTGACCAGACTCTGCTAGAAAGAGAGCAGCCAGAAGGATTTAAGACTTAAGAAAGAATTGACTAATCTCTTGTATTCCAGATTTGTGACAGTTCACCTGCAGTACTGCATCCAGTTTCTGGCTCTCCAGTACAAGAAGAGCACTGATACATCTGGGACAGTGAAGTAAAGGGCCAGGATCAGAGAAGATGATCACGATGCTGTGACTTGGGAACAAAGGCTGAGAACAGCTCATAGAACTGAAATGAAAGGTTGAGGGGAGATCTCATTGCAGTCTGTAACTACCTAGTAGGTAGAATACAGACCACCTCCTCTGATCTGAAGTAAGATCAATTTGTACATGGAGAAATGCAGTAGAGAAAAATCAAGCCCTGCCACAAGTTCTTGAGAGGATTCAGAACTATGCTGCATATTTTCAGTACCAAGTACTGCACAGAGCCTGTCAGTACAGTAATAGAGGGATCCAGCAATGCTGATACTGCTTGCTACCCACATTAAAATGGAACAGTAAACTTACACTCCGACATTTAATAATTTTCGTTGCTGTTGTTGGATAGCACCACATGTATGCCACAGGTTAGTTCCCGTCTCCAGAATAATTTAAGTAGTAATTCAGTAGTCATACAATACCTGGAACATACAAATTCTGCACTGCAGTCCCTCACTTCTGTAACACACCTACACCACACAGCTTTGAATTCTAAACGACTAAATCGTTCCTTCTGATTACAGAAGGCTTTCAGGTATGACTCAGTCTGTTTTCCTTCAGTTTGAACAACGAGAAAAGTGATCTTAGAGGTTAAGTGCCCTAATTTTGTGAATAAGCTATCCATTCTTAAACCCATTACAGTAGTGCTTGGTTAATAATCCACATTAAGCATCCAAACTAATCTGAAACTGGTTGCATGCAACACACGTCTGTCCTCATCCCTATAAAAATAAGAAAAATGCCTTGGCAAACTATAGGTGTTAAAATACACACCTTTTGCAACTTGCACAGTGGCTGAGCTCCCCATTGAGCAGATTGCTGTTGGAAGTTGTACCCAAGATCTGCAAAAAGCAGGGTAATGGACTGAGTAATTCAAGTACACCCTTCTTCCAATGAAACCTGTGTTTGTCTCAGCCTGCAGGAACTCCTCATTATTGCAGTTGGCAGCTTTTATTATATATAAATGCAGTGTTATGCTGGCAGAATAGTGTTCCAGCAGTACATTTTACATTCTTGTGCCCTTCACCCCATATGCCAATACACAAAGACAAAGCTCATTTAGGGAAAAAGCCAAACACAGCATGTGAAGTTCAGTGAAATTCACATGGCTTTAGTTCAGAGACAGTATCTGATGTTTGCACTTAAGTCAGTGTTTTATTTAACTACGTGGTATATGACTGAATATAACAGTGAATAAACTGCTACCTGTTGCTACTCTTCATTAACACAGACAATTTGATGTTGAGGACTTGAAATACTTCACATCTGCTTCTGACTGCTGCAAGTCTTTGACTTGGGGAAAATTCTATGCACAAATTATTTTAGTAAAGACTGACATGAAAATTAAGCCTTGATTTCATCTCCTTGCTCACTTTCAGACATGCACAGACTAGAAAGTCTCCCCAGGAGATCTTTTCCTGGAAAAGTAATAGAAATCTATGTTTAGGCTTGGAACTTTTTTTTGTTATTGTTCAGGGTTCTGGTTTTTTTAAAATTTAACAACCAACCAGTTTCACTGACTTTATCCTTTCCAAGTACCACCACACTGAGTGTCCATGTCTACATAGCCACTAAGGAGCAAATGAAACCAAGAGGTACAATAAAAGAGGTAGGACAGTTTTAATACATAAAACGAAATTGTGAAGCTGTGCATTGACTTGATCAAGTTTGCATCCAACTGTTACAACCACAAGCAATTTCTTAATTCTCAGGTAGATTCACACCATCCCTGTCCCACCCTGTCCTCCTTCAACTTGTGGTTTTCAAGAGCTGACTTAGTGAAATGAAGTTGAATTGATTTCACCAGTGAACACAAACCTCAAGTTTTCCTAAACAAGCCTGGTCACACACAGTTGATGCTTCAAGTTACCGAAACTATTCATGCTTATAAACCCACTTTGCACTAAGCCTATTATATACTTAAGAACTACAAGGAACAACCTTGGAAAATATCTATGCTATAAAACAAAGTTAGGATCAATTGGGTATAATGAAGTTTCAACTTCTAAAATATTTCATAAACAATTAGCTAAAGCATTTCCCTTGCCAATAAAAGCAACAAGAAAAAAACCCACCAAAAAATAAAAATCCATAAACCACTTAGGATAGTTTCTTATCTTTTGCTGTCTTTTCATATGTTATCTATTAAAACTCACAACTCTCAAGGACCTTGGGCTGTTTCTTATATTTTCACATTCTTATCTGAGATGTTTATATCCAGGTGTGCATTTTCAACTTGCTCTGAAGAAACAGCCTTTGCCTTTAGTGCTTTATTTCTCAGTATCTACTTCCACTTCTGGAAAACAAATTTTCTTTGCCTAAGAATTTTACTTTCGTGATTTGTTTCACTGCTTCATTCTTTTCTCCAGCTCACCTCCCTCCTGCATTTATTCAGGCATTTCAGAAATGCGCAACTGCTTCCTTGTACTACTTCCTCACAGCCAATTCTCTTTTTGGCTCCCCAGCTACATTCTAAAACCACTGTCTGTAACCAGCTCTACCACTTCAGGAGGGTGAGAGGGCTAAAAACTTTTCTCATCACTCTGCAACTATTTCACAGAAGCTTGTGACCCAGAAATTCCCACCTCACTAAGTGATGCTGTAACCACTGCCACCCTCGCCAAGCAAAGACCTTTCATTCAGCATTTCCAAAAAATGTATTTAATGACTCCCCAGTCTAAACAAAACCATCACATAGATGAAAGATAAATTCAGAGAAAATGCATAAATTAAGGTCCACCTAAAATCCAGACAAAACATGCTTTATGACTAACAGGAAAGCACAAGACCTTTGAACTGCTTTCAGGATGCATTTTATTCCTGCTAGAATTACTCATATTTAAAGACTATAACTCTTAATTAACATTAGTGTCTCCATATCTGTGGACAACCACTACACATATATGCAGCGATTTATTTTAACGGTCCGATGTCGTGTGACCACATTGGTTATATGAACATCACATACTACGTATTATATTCTAAAACAGAAAGAATGGGCAATCAAATCTTTGCCAGACAAGGACTCTGTGCTGTTCGCTATTGTCTTATTGGTTAGAGTTAAAAAACTCCATTAATGTAAAGCCAAATTATGTTCTTATGTAGAGCTCTGGGTAACAACTGAGAAATTCTTTGGTCAATCATCTTCAACAAGACAGCACATCCCAAGGAACATGATCACAATATTCTAGGGAAATGTTTTCCATTTTAGGTTGAGCTTTTTAGAATCACTACAGAAAACCTGAAGGTAATAATTGAATCTTTTCTTCTTGGGGCAAGTTGGTCATGGAAAAAGCTTTTCCAAGTCAAGTTGCTTGTTTTTTTATTAGGTCAGTATTCTGTAACATACAACACTGTATCTACTGATAATACTAATAATCATTTTTTCCAGACAGACAACCCAGTACTTCCTGAACTTTAAAAGCTGCTAAAATATCTGAAGGGCTCATTATTCCTCAGTGATCACTCAGAGAAAATGTCACTGAAAACCTAGCAGGACCGTTTGGCTGAACTGACTTAAAACATTTAGTTTTACTGTGAGCTGAGAAAGTGCATAAGGCTTAACTTACTGTCCGTATCTTTTGAAGCTGTCAAGGGTATTTATTAGGGTCCCATAACAACATAGGCCAGTAATACCTTGCCATCTACTAACACATTTATTTTGTACAAGTTAACACCACATTCCTTACCAGTCACAGAAATAAAAAGACAAACTAATAAAATTACAATTAATAAACAGTCCTCTAACTATCAGTATGCACAAGAACGCACCTATGCCTCCACTTTCAGCATGTTATTTTCATAACAGTTAAATGCTGATCTTTAGAAGCATTTCCTGAGAATGTTTGTTCACATACTCTTCACTCCACATCTCCCTCCCAGACAAGCAGCCAACCTTGATAGGATCTACCTCTTGAGAAAAAAGAGTCTGGGGCTAGACATGAAAAACTGCATTTGACAGTGCTGTGATTTTGGACATCAGAATCTCAGATTCGCTACTATGAAGTTTATTTCCACTTCTGTTAACATGCCTAGGAGCACCATTACGATAGCTCAAGATCAGTCCTGTTCCAGGGCTTTCAGCACACACAAAAAGCGCAAAGGGATGAAGACAAGCAATGAGACTGTACTGATCGGTAGTACAGCAGGCACTGTGCTCAACTCAAAAAGTACTGCACCTTGCATAACAGATTTTTAACTTAACTTGCATGAAACAGTAAATTCAAAATTTGCAAAGCAATCTTGTTTATTTCCTCACAAACTAGAGACACAAAATGGAAGAGAAAAAAATTAAAGATCTATCAGATATTAAGTTCATCACTATTCCCCTCACCCTTCTAGAAGGGTATTCGCAGGCTGTTAAAATGGGTTACTGGTTTCTAAATCATTAACCTCCAAAGCTGTTTATACCTCCACACATATGAAGCCCAGGTTGAAACACCACCTGTGATCTTTTACGTCGACAGGAACAACTGTGAAGCTACAGTGAAAAAACATTCTGAAAAATTACAGGCACTTTGTCTTGTTCTTCTGGGCGATTGCCGGGATGTCCAGTCACACCATAATGTCACTACAATATCCTCACACAGCAGAAGAGGGTTCAAGTCTCTCTGATCAAACTCCTAAATATAGTATCACTGCTAAAAGCCTTGCACCTCAAACTGGAATGAACACAAGTCCACACAGCAGTTGGGAGAGGTATTCACGATAAGAATGCTATCTCTCAAAATTCTCTGTTGCTTGGACTCTAAATACATTTAATAGGTGTTTGAGGGTCTTCATCAGTAACCTTACACTGCTTTCACAAGCTAATTCTTCACCACACAACTGAGGCAGGAAGGCAGTCTTACTGACCTCTCAGCAGGAAGAGTGAGGGCTCGCCAAGTAAGTCCATCTGACATAAAGGTAACAATTACTTGCACAACACTATCACAAGTTTTCAGGAAAGCACACATAAAAGTGAGCTGATGAGCAATATGAATTCTGCGAGAAAGTAGTATATTTCAAATAGGTTTTGCACATTGCTTGATGGAAAGTCAAGACAAGACAAGCTTTAAAACATTGAGTTTTCTTCCTCATTTTAATTGAACTGATATGTCAAAAATGCTACCTTCATCAGTGATGGAAAAAGAAAGAATATAGCCATCAGTTAAAATCATTTCCACCTGAAGGACAAAATTCAGGTCTCATAAAAAGCAGCAACTCACAGATAGAAAGGTAAAAATCTAATTAAAAGCTCCAGAAATCTATCTATCATAAAATTAAAAACATATACTGCAGTCAAACAGATGGTGTAAAACCAAAATGCAAGACGAATTTATTCTGACAGAGACAACTAACACACCAGATTCACTTGGAGCAGCAAGGGGAGGGGAAAGCTGAAAATAACTGCCAGAGAGGTAAGAATCAGACTATTTCACAAAGATAGCCCTCAATTCATCTAAAATTCACTTGGACTACAAGACCATGGACCCGCTCCCCTTGTATGAATAGGTAAATAAAACTTTTATGTACTGGGTAGCATTAGAAAGGACTGTCTGTTGCTTACGTGGACATTTCTCTATGGAAAAGTAGTTCTTGCCATTCATGAGAGCCATTCAAGATCTTAAGTGACATGTCTGACCAGACAACATTGAAAATAGACAGAGCACTACAGACCTCTGGAGAAAAGACATTAAAAATACTGAAAATGGAATAGCTGGGCCATGCCACAACTAGAACATTACTGGAACTCACCCCTTTCTTATCCTGAAAGATACTTCACAATAAACAAAAAAGTCAAATTGATATAGCCTTACACTAACAAGCAAAACTTGTTAATGAATGTACATGAGATGAGTGACATCAGGAGCCTCACGCCAAAATCCATGTATTTATAATGGAATAGCATCAACAAGAATTAGTAGAAACTCCCTGTCACTCTGAAGGAGCCAGGGATGGGAGGCACGTTCTACCAGCCTATCTCAAAGACTTCAGAAGAGGATAGGGCACATTTACCTCTTATCATGATAAGATTTTCTGAACGCCACTGCTCATCTATACATCCCGAAAACAGAAATGTATGAACAGACAATCACAGGAAGAAGTTTCTCACACAGTTCTGACTTAGAATTTCAAGCAAATTGTTTTTCCATTAGTTTCCAGCAAATCAAGGGTAAGCTGATATAACTGCAATATTAACCAATAGCTTCTATTCTCCATCTTTAGGAATAATTATATCTTCTAATCAAGGAAAAATGGATCCCACTAGACTGCCATCAGACAAAAAGCTGTTCACTTTAAGAGATTAGCTACAGCAACAGACAGTCAAGGGAAATCAAGCACCAAGAGCACCACAAGAATTACACCAGGAGTTCAAGAAACAATAAGCTTCAAGTCATTTGAGCTATTACTTCCTAGGAAGGAACACATACCTGTTGAAGTCTTCTGAACAGTCTTTCCAGTAAAAAACCCTCGATTCTCAAGTATGAGGGAAATTTACTCTCTGAATACCCTTATTAGAGCCAAGTTCTTTTCCCTTACTACTCTTAACTGCGTAAGCATCTTGTGAGATTTCTGTGGAAAAAACATTTTCTTTCTGCTCTGTGGAAGCTGAGCAATAGTTCCGATACTACTGAAATGCAGACAACAAATCCTATCAGATGTTAGTGCAGGAGGGGTTATTTTTGTTTTAAACATAACTGGAAATGCTTAAATTAAAAAAAAGCTTGGCAGTGACACTCCAAAAGCTTACTGACAGTACTCACTATGAATATCAAATTATTTCATAGCAATCAACTTACAAGTGACAGTGTACAACACGTGGATTTTTAGACAGATTGCTGTAAAAATAAGAGTATTAAGATTTACTCATTTCTGGCCTCACAATCCATCCATACGGGTAAACTATACCAATTTTGGTACGCGCTTCCCCAAAAACTCATTCACATACAAATTTCAGGGCAAAAACTCAATACTCATCATCTATATTTTAGGACTTCCTAGAAGACAACAGCTGCTCTTCACAAGAGCAACCTTCCCTTCACCTAATTCTTTTGCATGAATAAATACTCAGAAGCAGATGAGGAACATGAAAAAAATCTCAGAGCAAGTCTTAAAAAACTTTAAAGTAGTCTGGTCCCTTTGATCTCAGAAACTAATCCAAATTTGAGCCAATACAGACAACATGACCACGGCCACTATTTGCTTTCGTAGCCACCAAATTACAATAGCTGGTTTCATCCTCTTTCCTGTTTCTATTATTTCAAAATGAGGTAACAGATTTAATAGTGCCTGACTCTGACCCTGCTCAAGTGCATGTCAATGTCCACTCAAGCACAAGTAGCCAATGGTAAGTTAGAAAAAGGAAATATCCAAATTAAATTAAGCAACTCAGTCAAGTTTTCCCAGGATCAGTACCTCCGAGAGCAAGCTGTCTGAAGCCAAAGACACATATGTCTGCTTACTGACACGTGACCCAGGGAAGGCTAATGCTACAGAAACAAATGAGTGGTAATCTCTAGTGGGAAGAATTCTGGAAAAACAGAATGTCAATGTAAGAGTCATTTTAATTACATTTGCAAGTGTTGAACACTGCATTCTGCAGTAATATGGAAGCATTCAAGACAGGAGCTTAGATTTAATTTGGAGACAAAATTGAGGAAGTCAAAGACTTATTACAAGCCAGTGCAACTTCAGCAGCTACATGCACCTAGGCCAAAAGCACCATAATAATATATTTGTATAACAGAAACCCCAAACCACATGAAAACTCCAGAGCAAGCAGATGACTCAGCTTCTAAATTGCACCTAAATGTGGACACACTCAATTTAGTAACTCAAAGCACAGAACAGATTACTCTTGAAAGCTTTATCAATTTAGCAAGGTAAAGAATCCTTCAAAGTAAAAGACAAAACAAAACAACAAGTAACCCAGGAAACCTATCATTAATCAAGATTCTAAACCAAATATAAATTCATCAAGAACTCGAACATGCCCAAATTCTCCCAAGAAAATTTTATACATAATGTGCTGCTAACAGACAGGAAGATAGCCAGACAGGAGTGGGAGACAAAATAAAAAAAACCCACACAGAAGCCCATGCTTCATATTCAGAGAGCAGATATTGGACCCAGAAGAATTCTGAGCAGTTCCTCCATATCACTTCTTCCTTTCAGAGCTGAAGAATACAACTGGCTTTGATCTGCTCACTGCATTTAGACATCTCAAACTAAACTTGACTATCAGCACTATTAAGTGTTATAAAAAGCCACACGTATAATATTGTACATAGAATGAAAACATTTCCACTGAAGAAAATCACCTAAACAAAATCACAAACAAAAACTGAAGCGCTGCTACGCAAACTCTTATTAGAGAAGTTTGCTGAAGCAATACCAAGGAACTTTTCAGAAAGGTAAAAGATTCAAGATTTTTACAGATGTATTTACATGCTCTTAATTACTAAACCCTAACTTCTACTTCCTTTATTAGCCCAAAGCATCTTCCAAGTTGCACAGCGTAAATAAAACTGTGCCCACCTCCAAGAGTTAACTAGCAAATTGTTAGTTTTCTCCACAATAGAAAATATCTACAAACTTTTTTTTTTCCCCTCATGGAATGTTAAGCTAGCAAATGTGGAATGGATCAGTAAATACTAAAGACATGCCACATCAACTACGCCACCCTGCTCATGTACAAGGTCCTCTGCGGAGTACCACATCTTGCAATCTGGAGAAAAGTCTTAGACCTAAATTCCTGCACCCGCCTTCCTGTGTAAGGTGATGGATATTCTCAGGGTTCCTTCTCTATAACAGCAGCATATGGAAGTTACTCCCAAAACTGACAAATACTTGTTGCACCGCTTCTTTTCAGACTCAAAATCATTTCTTTGTGCACTAGTGCGTAACAGTCACCTCTCTTCAGCTCACCATGAAACTTAACAGAGCAAAAGCTTCAATCTATACCACCCAATTAGAAGACTACCATGGAATGTAGTAATAAGGTGAACTGCAACACAAACCTAATACTACTTGCTATGTTTGTAAAGCTATACTAAGGATGGATCTGTATTAAAAACACCCCACCTTAGGATAGTTTTATAACTGTTTCTGTGATCACTGGTTAATGTGTGGAATCCACTCAAGACAAAACACCGGTAACAACTCTTCACAAAAAAATACACCTTCAAAGCACACACACAAAAAAAAAGAAGCAAGCAAGTGTGCACCACTTTCCTCATAAAGAATTAGTAATCTAAGCCCTGCTGATGTCCATTTCCTAGGGTATCAGGAAATAATCACTAGTTAGTTTAACAGAACTCAGTAGGACTTTTTTTCCCCCCTTCTAAAGAGATTTCCCATTTTTTCCTTTGTGGTATATTTTCAGTTTTCCTGGGGTTTCATATTAACACAAATTTAAATAATATTTAACTTGGCTCCACTAGCCCAAACAATCTGTAACATTTGTACAAACATAACTCTAAACGCTTAGTGGTAAAGTATTTTAAGTGCTGCCACTAGATCTCTTATTAATTAAAGCAAAATGTTTCCAACTTGAACAGGTATGTGGAATTTCTAGCTCAAGAGAACGCAAAAAGAAACGATCTTTTCGCAGCATGAGTCTAAAAAGTCACTTAGTGTGTGGCCACCAAGAAACTTGTTAAAATTATTTTCCCAACATATAAAGATTTCTGATATTCAAAATATCTTTGTCATTTCAGATATAATCAATTTGGTTTTATTTACAAGTTAAACAAAACACCTAAAGACTACACATCAACCCAATGTTATATCCTAAATAGTTACAGGTTGCTATGGACCACAGCAAAAACGAGATCCTCTGATATATTCAGTGGCTGGCTGATATTTTCACCTATGAGCAGAATTTAGACTTGGAGGAATACAGAGGGTTTTTTCTCTCAAATGCTTACACAAGAAAACTCACGCTAGTGCAGTTAATATAAATCTAGATCCCAAAGAATTGATATAAGCTGTAATGAAGACACTTTTAATGAAGGCAAGAGTGAACACCATAAAACAGCAGAAGGCTTGTGATGGACTAACAGAACAAATAACGAAGACTGTATTAAACACAGAATAAAGTGTTACTATGTGATCCTCGGTGTGCTATTTTCATAAGGTATCAACCACCAAATGCCCCGATAACGCACAATTTAAAAAAACCCAATGAATTGCACAAAGCATCCAACAGCTGTATTTTATATTTATCAGCAGCATACCTCTGAGCATGTTTCACAGCTATACTGTGAAATAGTTACTTTTGTTCATGCAGTCATTAATCTAAAATGGAAATCTGTAAATAACACCAAAAATTATCAGCACAGTGATTACACTCTTCCATTCTTTTTAACGCTTTGTATACCAAGGCCAAGAGACTCTTTTGGCTTAGCTTCTAACAGAAGGCAAGGGAAGTTAACGTTGCTATCAAGGACACTCTCACAAATACCCAGGCTGTAACTGCACATACTTACTCTGGCTTCGTACTCTACTTGGGTAGTGGGTTGTTATTTGGGGGTTGGGGGTTTTTATCTCTAAACTCCCAGGTCGCTACCTATCCATTCTAGTGAGTACACAGTTTCGTGGATGTAAATTGGTTTTCTCTAAAACACTAACATCTGAAAACTATTGTTAACACAGCTGGGGTTAAAAGGAAGGCTGATATGGCCACAAAACGCTAAAGATGGTAGAATAGTGTAGTAAGATATCTGCATATTGCTATCATTTTGGAGCTCTCAGCACTATAAAATACATTTGGAAACATTCAAGGATACTATAAAATTTCATTCTGGGACAGAACTTAGCCTTTAAGAGGACTCCATGCACAAAAACCTTGTTTACTTAGTAACCTCATCTAGCTGCTTTCTTGAAGGAAAAATTGCCTGAGAGTTTGAAGTTTCCCCAACTACGTGACCCAGGAGGAAATACAATAGGAAGTCAGGCCACACAATCTACAGTATTTGCTTACAAGTTCAAAAACATTCTAAGTCATCAGCTAATCCACAAAAGGCACAACTAACCGCCTTTGCTGCGATGATCCGTGGAGCCCAGCATAGAGCTGTGCTGAAGCTCTGTTTAACATTCCATTCTGGACATCTTCATATCTAGCAGTGGGCATTCTCTGATATATGCCATATGCTATGCATTAAGCAACGTCAAAGATGCCGTCCCCTGCTCCAGGCGAGTGGCAGAACTTTATCAGACAACTCAAGTTCACTTTCAGGTTTCTCCTTAGAAACTTACTCGGCAAATAAAAAGAATCAACTAAACTTAGGACACAAAAAATTCACTGTGAACACATTGATCAGATTCTCCCATACTGAGGCTGGAGGCACCTCACAAGATTAACCTCTGATAACCCTTAAAGTAGATGAAAAATTAAACAAGCAGCTTCCCTATGAGAGTTGAAGACAGAAATTAGAGGCTCCTTTATTGTGACTTCTTATGCATTTGAATTAGTTTATGGCAGCAGTCGAATTTTCCATGGTGATGAAGTCACCATGCTGAGAAAATACGGAGAAACTGGTACCAGCCACCAGGTGAAACCACTCGAGTTTCTAATTGCATATTACACTGGTGTTGGCATTGACAATGATTACTGCGGGGAGCACTCCAGGTACAGCTCTTAACTCCATTACAAGCAAGTCCCTGAAAAATCCTATCAGACAGTAACCAAAAAACATGTGCAAATCTGAAAGTGTTAGTTCGCTGGTTTTTTTAAAAAGAAACAAGAACAGCCGCAGTAGAGCTCTAACTTGTGAGAAGCTCCTCCCCCTCCCCCCCGTCCCGAAAACATTAATCCCCATTTGATTACTGAGGCTGCAGTTGGTCCGCACTCTGGGCTGATAGGCAGGTGTCGAGAAACTCATCCCAGGTGCTGCTAATAAGTACTTGAAAAGCTCTTAACGGTTTTTACTTACAGTCTCTCTGCGTTCCTGGGAATATCCCTCGGTACAGTTTTGAGTCCTAGTCCATGACAATCCACGTTGGAAGCAATACATGTACATTTATGCGGGCATCCTCCAACAGGCACCCAACTCACGGAGCTCCAAAAGCTCAAGATGATTCCAAGGCACAGAACCGCACTTCTCCCACCAGACAACATGGTTTCTTGATCACTTCAGTGGGTATAAAAAGTGTGCGCAAGCAGCCGGCCCTTAAAGATGAAATGCCTTGAAGAAGAAAGGGAAAAGAAAACAAGAGGCTCTTAGTATAGCCCAAGGGAACCCACCGCTGCCATCCTCGCCGGAGCACCAGCAAACCTTCAAAGGCGCCCGAAAAGGTTACGTTAGGTGGAAGAAGGTGGGGAATTGCCTTTCGGGCTCACGTTTCTTTCTGTTATCTGCGAACGGTACCAGAAGGCAGAGAGTTTAACAGAGCTTGAGCCAGCTGCGTCCTCAGATGAAAGAGAAACCGGGAGCGGAGAGAAACACACACAAAACATCCATCAGAAGCGGCGGCAATCTCCAAAGCAGCCTCCTCCGCTCCGCATCGCCCCACCTGGGCCGGGCAGGTAACCGGCGGCGGAGGTGACCGGCAACTCAANGGGAGGCGGGCTCCGGCTTCGCCGCCTTTTGTTCCGCGTCCGCACGCCCGGAGTACCCCCTGGCGGCGGGAGCGACGCGGCCGCCGCCCGCACCTTCCTCCGGGCCGAGATCGTGCGGGTGTCCCCACCTCCGCTGCACATGGCTGGTGCTCCCTTGGGAGCTTCCAGCTCTGAAAGCAGTGCTGAGTTGAACTTGAGCGACGTTTTCTGCCAGTCAGGTAAAGCAGGGTGGAAAGGAAAGCTTCTCCCCACCTGTAGGCAGAGCCGGACTCCATAGTCATGGACCAAGAGTTCATGATTTAGGTAAAGCATAAATTATCTGTATTCCCACGTGCATGTTACATAAATGTGCCTTTGGAATTATTCAAGTGTGCACTGTAAGTATTTTGACCTGCGTAGATCAGCTTTACTTTGGGCCAGAAGGTCACTATACATCTATAATGTACTACAGGGAAAATATCCCTGCCAGTGAGCTAAGACTGACCTTAAAATTCCTCCTGTGTCTCCCACAACTTGCAATTTTCCGAGTAATCTGTACATGCCTATGGAATTTTCAGGGTGTGCTGCATTTTTTGTGCACCTTTTTTAGTACATTTTAGGCAAATGTGTTGAGAGCCTCAAACTCCAAGTCAGGCAGGAGGGTGCACAGAGGGACTCAGGTGTCACCCCTTCAAGTAGCTGCTTACTGCTGCTCCAGAAGAGATTAGAAAACACTCTCCTCCCACCTCTCCCCAAACGTATAGAACCCAAAAGCTTGGGAAGATGTAATTCTGCCTGGATCCCCAAATGAACATCTCCTTTCAGAGAGCAAAAGGCAGAGGAAGATCAGCTTTAACCCTCAGCATAGACAGATGGAGAAAGGGGCAAAGCCACAACCACCTCTTCTCTGACCCCACAGTACCCACCACAGCAATGGCAGCTGCAGAAGTCTGAACCACATCCCTCTCCTTTACCCTCTTGAGAGGCCAAGAGCACAGGCAGCTCCAGGCACATCACTGACACTCATCACTATCTATTCTGAGGTAAGCACCCTCAACCCACTGTTAAGTCTACAAGGGATCAGCTCTTGAACAAGCAACAGCTGGTTTAAGCCAGACAAGGCAGAAATCACAATTTAGGAAGACAAAGTGCTCTGAGAGCTGCAAAGTCTCCTCCACAGAGTGAAGATACACATCCTTAGCTCCTTCAAGCAGAGAAAAGACTTTTGTTGGAACCTAACTTCCCTTGGCAGCCAGGCAACATTATTCAGAAAAGACTTCTTTCCTGGTTTTGTTTACTGGCAGGCATCTCCCCAGCTACACTGAAGGCCATATGGGGGAGCACACACCCTCACCTCAGGAGGGAAGCACAGAAGCTGCTGGATACAACATAAATAAGATAGCAGGTAACGCAAACTTCATAGCCTGATGGTATTTTTTTTTCCCAAGCTACTACTGTTTAGCTGTGACAAACTTCAAATTCTAGGAAATTCTGAAACAACTCCAAAACCTCTTCACCATTGCAACCCATGACAGTCAGCATACTTTGGGCTTCACTGCTAATCCCTTGCAACAACATTTCCCTGAAAAGGATGAGTGAACCAGACAAAACGCCAGAAAAATAGATAAGCCCAAAGTCAAGCCTGTGCTTGAAGCACATTATAAAAACTTAGGAGGCATGTTTTCCTACATTCTAGTTAAAACTGGAGATGGTCACATATTCAAGACATGCCACAGCAAAGCAGTGTATTGACTCTGCCGGTTTTCCTTCACACATCTACTGTACCTTCTGGCTCCTGGCAATTGCTAGAAGCTGGCAAATGAGTCACTGCTCATCTCCTCATACGCAGCTGGCAGAGGTCAGCACAGCAGGTGTCACAAAACTGTACAAAGCAACAGATTCTGGAATTATCTGCATCTATAACGTGTTTCTTTCTTGTATTTATAATTTAAATAAGTTATTTTTATGAAGATGGATAGTTTTTATCCATTATATTTCCTGAAGTATTAGAAACTACCAACATTTCCTTATATGTAAAACTCCTAACAAACAAGATTGTTATCAAAGGTGTGCTGCCTGCTCAGCAGGGATTTAAATCTTGCCTGCTGCTTTTGCAGTAAGAAATACAGTTGTTTCTCTTAAAATATGAATAGTTCACTGTATTTAGAACATCTTTGCATCGATTTGGTAACTATGCAATACAAGAAAACAAATATATTAAATAAAAAAACTTAGGTAAGAAAAAGAGTAGTTTTGCTTCTTTCTCTTAGTATGGAAGAACATTTACCAAAAAGATGTTGAGAGTGTATTGACATCCAGGCAGTACGGCCAGCTAAGCGGTTCTGTAGCCATCAATATCCTCACTGACTCCACCACTACCTCCACCTTGCAGTAGTACCCTTAATACCACTTTGAGTCTAGGAGAGAGCTCAGCTCTGGGAGTCACAAAAATGCAGAGCACACAAAACTGTAAGATCATGGCAGCTGCCTGGGGAGACTCACATGAAATTGAAATGGCTTCTCTAGACAATTTTGAACTTCCAACGCATTCTTCGCAAAACATGCAACGCACAAGTGTTTTAAAGTTAACTTCAAGATGTCACATGGTGTGATGTGCATAACCACCATATTTCTTGTCAGGGCCTCCCTGGGCAGTTATGCAGGCACACACACTGGGGAGCAAGTGACACGCCTGGAAAACACAGGACTCACTGCATTTGTGGTGTCCATGTGGCCTGCACGTGTACAGTAAAGCTGATGGCTCTCAATGGTCGTACTTTTTGCATGCACAACAGTCAGTTGTCTAGAGGCCTGATGGGAACTGTAGCAGGGCCTGGTCGGATGACTGAAGTCCTGAAATATGAAAGTTCATGGGCAAAAAAGACACATATAAGGAATCCAGACGTACAGCACCGGTTCAAGCAAGAGACCATCACAGAACCTCATACTGCACAACTACCTGCACAACAGAACAAAGCCTCCACCATCACCAGCAGTAACTAGGAGGGTGGAGAAGCAATGAGTAACTGTGCTCTTCAAAGGAATCAAGCCTTGAATCTTATCTTTTAAGTCACAATGCTCCCTGAACAGCTCTAACAGAAGCTCTCAAGCATATCCACCACATCACTTAATGCTTTGTCACACGATCGAGCTGATGTGTGTATTTTAAACATGCTAAGTCCAAACTCCCCCTCGTTTTCAAGTCACTGATGCAATCATTTGGGAAGTAATGACATATACCAAGTTAAATACAGTATCTCAGTCCATCACCTAAAAAGGACACACGGCTACTGCTTGAGAACCCTGTCGATGCTAAGGAATTTGAGCTTGATTTTTAGGAGAAGCTAGAAAGAGAACATAGTTTGAACACGACAGCTTACAGTGTAGCCCGGTTGTTTCAGAGCAGTTGAGAGGCTGTGGGGAGCGCTGCCCGAAGGCCACAGGGCCCCCGCGGGCGGGAGCGGAGCGCTNGGTGCCCTCGTGTGGCCGCCGGCTCCCCGGGGCCCGCCGCGGCCGCCTCGCCCGGCTCTCTCCTGCCTGTTGCGCACAGCTCACGGCAGGAGATTAAATACCGCTGGAATCCCTGAGATTTAAAAATGCATATGCAGCTGTCACCAAAACTACGATCAAAATAACTCACCGCAGGGCAGAAAAATGGATTCAGCTGATGCTGAGCCACACTGGTTTTCACTGTAAGTTTATCTGAGCCATCAGAGTTTGAGTGTCACAAGCTTCATAAAGATATTGGTATTATCTCCTCCCATTTCAGGAAGAAAATTGATAATTAAACGCTGAACATAACATGTCTTTCTAAGAGACAGTATTTTTCACTACTTAAGAAAATGCTTTGTTTTCTTTGTTAGGAACCTGTTTTGTTTTTTTTTTTTACCTGTGCCTATGTTTAAATGTTATGCTTATTGAAATAAACATTAGCTACTCTTAAAACAGTCAAATTATAAACTTCAAACCACCATCAGATGTGAGACATCGCTATAGGCTACTACTTGGTATGGAGTATCAGGTGGATTAGAAAGTCTAGCAACAAAGGCTGGCCTTATATTCCCCCAAAACAAACCAAACCCATGAATATTAGCAATCTGCTCATCTTTACTCAGAGATTCATTCACATTGAGGTGCGGTAATAAGGAACTTGACTTCCTGAAAGAAAGTTCATGTCACTGTGTCAGCTGGCACACCACAATTCACCGCACAGCATGCAAAAAGAACAGTGACTTTGAGCAGCGAAAAACTCAAACAGGATTTCTTCTATTCACTTAGAGTGAGGCTGTCATTCAGAGTAATTACGTAGAAGACGGTGAATGACACTTAATAAACCATTTAATTTTTCTCTCTTGCTTAGATGCAGAGTCAGAATTGCAGCTGCCCTTGAAATTTGACTTTAGTTTATCCTGTCAGTTTAATTCTAATAATGGATGGTATGGAACTTACCTGCCCTTTATTCTAGTTCCTAATATGCCATTGTTTAGGTAGTTGAAATCAAACTGGGAAGCAGATGAAAACTAATCAGCTGACATAGAGAAAGGATCACGCACCTCCACCGTTGTCAAAAACATTTTCAATGTGTTAAAAAAGTTTAAGTTATAGTTTATGAAGAAAACACAAAAAGTAGTTCCACTAAAAGCGCAGTAAATTAAATTAGGCTCTTGTACATTAGATTTGTATCATACAACAGAATCAACCTAGAAAGCCTTTCAAATTACATTCCCTCTGCTACTTACTGTGCCATGTATTCCATCAGCTACAGAGTATTAACTACTGTGTGACCTGTGTCTTACAGTTCACATCCACAGACAACCTTCTATAGCTTTTTCTCACTCATACTCAGCATTTCATATTGGAGAACAGGAAGAAAAAAATTCAAAACAAGGCCTGATATTATATGCTTTTAGTGCACAAAACCTGCCTAATAGATGAGCATTTTGTTCTTAAATTCAGATCTGTACAAAGCAGGCAATATTCAACACCGTTCATCCTGTTTCCAGGGTATACAGGCCTCTGTCAGTACTCAATTAGTCGGAAAATCCAAATCCTTGAAATACTTGGAGTATCTGAAAGGCTAAGAAAGCTACAGCATGGGATTCTTTCCTGCTTGAGGATGTTACTTCTGAAGCAAGACATTGCAAGTTTTAGCAATGGTTACAGGAGAGACCAGAGAGTCAAAATGTATAATTCAGGACCTTCCCCACTGTACAAAACAACAAAATAGTATTTCCTTAGCTTTATAATGTTTGGTTTCAGCCAGAATCTGACATGAAGCAATTTAGAGAGATTTCACATCAGAGGAAGTTTAGGGTTTCTTTTTTATTTAAAGCATAATAATTCATAATTCATGGCTGTCTACATCAGCAGTTGCTAAAAATCAGTTAGAGGGGCACAACCAGAGCTACACGTCACCACCAGCTACTAAGACAGTTTAGAAACACTGTTTTCATATACGAGTCATTTCCAGTTTTGGGGATAAATGTGCTTTCTCTTTTTGTACTTCAGCATTCCAAATATTAAGTCCTCACTTCTATGCAATAATGGACAGTAGTTTCAGTGACAAAGCAAATAAAGATAGTATAATTTAGGAGAAAGTTCAGTGGATGAATACATGAATATGTTGAAGATGCATGGTTCAAACTCGCCACACAAAAAATTGTCTCTTCCATTTAGAGGCAACTTGCACATATCCAACCCAAAAGCTCCTCTTGAATAACAGTTTTGCATTCAGAAGTGTGCCATATCCATTTCCTCACCCCAAAAGGTTATTTGAGAAGTAAACAGGGAAGGTGCCCAGAAAAACAAATTCAAATACAGGCTTCTAGCTCAGCTACTCAAGTTTGTTAAATGCGTAAGTTTTCAGAGCAGTAGGCACAGAAATGAATACCTCTTCTGAAGAGCAAGCAGCTCCACACTTGGAGATACAGCCACCCTTTAGATAGAGATCATCTTCACAAGCTAAAATATTTTAAAGTTTTTCAAATTTGACTTAGTTTGGCACCCAGATCAGAAGGATGAGGCAATATATATTTTTAGCCTAAATAAGGCCTTTTCACATGGAAAAAATACTTATTACCTTACATTGTCTTGGAGGATTCAAAGCTGTTATTGATAACTTGTACATTTTGATATTTTTATTATTAACACTTGTGCATAAAAGGAGCAATGCCATTGCCACGATGTGAAACATTCCAATCTCTCAGCTGGGGATGGTTCACATCGCTGAGCATGGCAAAACAGAACTGTCTTGGTTTGAAACATCAGCAACTTGGGAGGATTTTTCCTTCAAAGATGCAACAACAGAAGTAAAATATTTAACATGTGCTGGCATCAGAGGTTCATGTCTTCATCCATCCACAATATAGTGCTTCCTCACCTGATACTGAAAACTTTTCAACAACATCAGAAGTTTAAAAGCAGGTTCAACGTAAAGCTTAGGCAGCTAGATCCCCATTATGTCAACACACTAACATTAAAAACTCTTTTGACTGCAGAAAGCAAATATCTAGAGCTTAAGCAGGAACCAGAAAACCTGGATTTTGTTTCTGTGTTACTTAAAGGCTATGACCTTGGCAAGTCAGCCTCCTGGCCTCCATTTACTAGTTCATAAAGATTTATAATACACACAAGGTCATATAACAGTCTAAGCTTTACAGAGCGTGTTTCAAGTATTATTTTCCATCTAAGTTAGTCTATATTAAAATCAATAACTAGAAGTATTTTGAGAATATGCACTATTTTTATTAACATGAACATTTTGTGGTCCTTGGACATTGGATTTCCACCCCCTGCTCCCCAAGAAATTTTCAAACTTTCCCTGTAAGTGTTTACATACAGATGTATATTGATCTGGGTGGCTGTAGAGTAGTATTTTTAACAGTACTCTGTAATATCTACTCTGCATGCTGTACAAAAGAGATGGAAGGCCAAAGAATGAAAGAGGTGAAAGTGTTTTATGCAAAGCTTTTGAAGTGGAAAATGTAGTATCCAGTTGATAAATTTTGTAGGTTGTTTGCTTGTCTGAGCATCCTAACTTGCATCTCCCCTCCAAAAAAATTACCAAAACAAACAAGAAAGAAAGAATACAGAAACTACTCAATGAAACTGTAAACATCAGGACAACAAGCTGACACTGACCAGTCACACTAGACAGCAAGGAAAAGAGATTAGTCCGTTTTCCAGGTCGCAGAGGCTGCCTCACAGTTTCTTTCAAGCCAACACTTGGAAAGAAAAAGGCAAAGCTTCATAATGGCTTATTACAAGGTACTCTGCATTGAAGTTTTCAAGGTTTCATATGGTGTAGAAGATTCCTAAACTCATGAGAATGAAAGCAGGCTTTATCCTATACAGTTACTAATTGGAAAACTAAATGCCGTTAATTTCATGAACTCAATGGCCACAAAAGACTCTAAAGTGTTACCTGGACAGTTGCTTGCACTTTCAGACAAAC
Organism: Baryphthengus martii; assembly: GCA_013396935.1. Taxonomy (NCBI): domain Eukaryota; kingdom Metazoa; phylum Chordata; class Aves; order Coraciiformes; family Momotidae; genus Baryphthengus; species Baryphthengus martii. The sequence goes on along the minus strand of VWZK01011945.1, from coordinate 48,198 downwards.
AGTGATCTTGCTCAGTTTTGGAGTTGAGTTACCACATTTTAAAAGTACAAATGGAAGCCTTAAAAGTTAACGCAAGTCCTCATTTTAAGATAGTTATTTCTAAGCCAGACATTATTTGCTGATCAATAATTGTCTTTTCTCAGGAGAAGTCACTTGAAATTGTCCAGAAACATTGTTTTTGAAGTGCAACTGTGTTCCCTTTAATCAACATGCAAACATATGGAAACAAAAGAATAAATTTACACTATCAAGCTTTACTCTTTCTGGTTGCCAATTTTACACTTCACCTTTGTAGTGGGGGCAGGGCTGAGAACCATATCTCCTCCTGTCAGTCGTACTCAAATCTGTCAGACTTGTTGGAGCACACCGCTATCGAAAACATGGCTTGAGCACATTCTTGTGTCACAAGTTCCCAGTTCCACTAAAACAATCCTGGGTGACTAAGCCATACTTATCTTACATTGAAGGGAGAACATATAAAAGCAAATAACAAGATGAGGAAAAAAAAATGACAGGAGAGCAGAGCAGCAAAGCTAGAAATCTAAATATCACGTGCCTGCAACGGTCTAGCACATAGATGACACTACATGAAATGACATAATCGGTGGTCCACTGTCCAAGGGAACTAACAGCCCAGGTTAAAGTAACCCACTTACCCAGGAGTGTCATGATCAACCTCTAAATTCTGCAGTACTGCAGGACACAATAGAACACCTTTCAAAATATCTCACATCAGGATCCTATCCTTGAAATACCTTTCAGACAACTCCAGTCCGGTGTGCATCTATCACATCTAGCAGGGCTGATATCAAACATTTTTTCATGCTGATATGACCTCATTCACTGTTTTACAACTCACCTTTAACAAAACTTCCTGTACTACCCAAAAAAGGTCTTATATAATTAACTCTTTAATTCTTAACATTACTACTAAGAAATAGTCACTGAAGACCAAAATACTGATTTGACCTACAGTGACTCTACAACCTGGCTTCATATCCAGGATAATTTCTAAGCTTGATGTTTCATGCCTTAGAAAAAATACCCACTATCACTTCAAAGAAGTCTAATGTTACTGCAGGTTACTCTTACATTAGGAATAGTCTAATAAATTTACTTGATTTTTCTCTTACTTTAAAATACCTTTTGTTGGACCCTGTGCCTTCTTTACCAGATGTCATATCTAACCCTATGCCTTTAAGCACCAGGACTAATCCTGTGCCTTTAAGCATCAGGAAAAGCAAAATTCAAATCACAGATGTAATTCTGGTGCAAGCTGCTGTGCGAATAATGTCTTTGTTCTTTGTCAGAACATCTTCCTCACAATTCAGGGCTTCAGTTTCCATGTATGTTTAAACCAAAATTGACATTTTGGTCTACAAAAATGTAAAGAAAGATAAAGTGGTTGAATACAGTCTAGTAGGTTAGAATTAATATTTGCTTATTACTTTAAATGGAATATACATACACAACAGAACTACACAAATGAAGTAACGATCCAAACAAAAAATCCAATCCAAATCTTACACATGCAAAACTGCTAATACTAATAGTGAAAATAATCAATTTTATACAGACTCACCAGAGTCTATCAAGATCATGTTTCCAAGCCGTAGTTTTATAATAAAGCAACCTTTTCCCAATTAATTCCACACCATAAATATTAGACTAGTGTTATTAAATAGAAAGTTTATTTCACTGGCTTTATTCAGATTACTTGAGAGGAACTTGATATACTGTTGTGCTTTGGTTTTCTGTGTTTATTACAAGATTGTTTAGCACTCAAAACTGGAAAGAAAATCTGGACTGAGGGCAATCTTCGTATTACAGAATCATTAAATGATTTCTATCCTAAAAAAAGTCAAATACATCAATCTGTTCATCTGGTGCTGGTCAACCAAGTATTGACTTTTAAGTTGCAATATTATTATAGCTGCTGAAAGTGACAACAGCCTTATTCCTCCATAACCACTGTCAAACAAATACAACATTCCCAATGATTATTTTCATTTGCATTATTACTCTGTTTTCAAATTATTCTCCTCTCTCATTTTCTCCAATGGGCTAACGGGAACTTTGGTTACACCTCGCAGGATTCATTGCACATCCCTCCTGTACTACTACCAACAACTGTTTTATGGAACATGGCTCACCACTGATAAAGAGCCAAACTAAGATACTACATAGCTCCAGGATTGGGGTTATTTGTGTCATAACAGCTTTGCACTTATTCTACAGCAGGTGGTGAGTACAAAATACCAGCTGGTCCACTTGTTCTTGATATTTAACTATCTGAAGTAGATTGAGCAGGAGACTATAATCAAGACAAGTGACTAAACAAGCATTAACCAGTTGAAGATTTGAGGGAACAATAGCAAGCTACCTTTTGATCTGGGTAGAAAAATAAAAAACATGTTATCACAAAAAAAAGAACAAAAAATTTTATTCTGTTCCTAGATTTTAAAAATAACTAAAAAGGTTGAACATAGTTGCTGTAGGAAGCCTGGATTCCTGCTCACTCTTTATCAGTTTGAGTTTACAATTAGGATTTCTCCACCATTTAACTGTGATACAACTGCTTCCTTGTGCCAAAAAGCAAGAAGGTATTTCAGAAATCAGGACAGGTTTTATCTTTTGTAAATATGCAACCTTGGCCGGGTTGAAGCCGAGGCCATCAAGTGCAATTTTGTCTGACTAGTATGAAATTTTCTGACAAGCTAATTATTCAAGTAGCATTTTGTAGAAGTCAAAACAGCCAGAAGACAGATTAAGCAAATTGCCAGACAAAGCCTTTTTATGTTCCAGTCGGAAGTCTGAATTCCTCACTTCTGAGTTCCACACATACATAAAGTTTTCTTTGACCCAGCATCTTGGATTTGTAATCTCTTCAGTATAATTATACTGAGCAAACATGCAGGGGAAAAGGCTAACTCAGGGAACAAAACACGATTAGGGTGGTTTGGGTCTCTCTTTTTCAAACAATATAGCCAGCCAAAATATTTCTCTTCACTATAGTTATGATTGACAAAACTGTTTATTGACACCTTATGCTCCTCAGAACATAAATCATTACTGCCCAAGGAATGAAGCCAAGCTAAGAACTCTGGCTGTTACTTTTCAAAGTCATGTTTTGGACTTTCGTTATTAGAAATGCAACATTATCTTAATTTACCTTGCCCACATCACTTCAACTTCCAGCTAACATCAGCTCCTAAAATATGTGCAAAATTCATACTAATTTCCAAATTATCCTTTAGGCTAGGCACATTCAAACTCCTATACAATTTGGTTGCTATTATGGCAATGGCTTTCTCTTCAGCGTGCTTTTAGTCAAGCAAGCTTGATCTATCTGTTAAGATCAGAAGCTTTCTGTAGAGCCTAGTAGCCACCACCATATTTTAATACCAACACATTTTGTGTGGTGTCAAATCTATGATGTCCACAAAACCAACAGAAAAATGTGTCTTTTGTAGGCATGTATGTTGTAAGACAGCAAGGTTTCCCTCACTGGGTATTCACCTTTCTCCTCACCAATGTTCTAAGGCACTTGCTGTGTTGCCATTTTAGAAGGACATACCCAGAAATACAAGCACATCTCTGCCTGCTGACTCACTCATTACTTGGGCAATCTCCTGCAGTGAGGTCAACCAGCACTACCACTCCTATAACTTACTTTATAAGCTGTGTATTCAAAGCCATTATCAAGTCAAAGATTGAACCCAGGTGGTCAGGAGTTCACTTACAGTTTTTTCTTGTTTTCTCAAACACTCCGATAATAACTGTATTGGGTCTGGGTGAGCTGGAGTTAATGTTCCCCAGAGGAGCTCTTATGGTGCTGGGCTTTGTACTGGGAGGCAGATAAGACGCCAGTGTTGTGGCTGCTGCTGAGCAGCACTTGCACAGCACCAAGGCTGGCTTTCCAACATTCCCCCCCAAGTGGGATGGGGTGGGCAAGATCTTGGGAGGGAACACAGTCAAGACAGCTGACCCAAACTGACCAAAGAGATATTCCACACTGTGCGACATCAGCTCAAGTATAAAAGGGAAAGAAAGGAGAAGGGGGTTGGGGGTCATTCATTTGTGAAGATGCTTGTCCTCCGAGCAACCGCTACGCGTACCAGAGCCCTGCTTCCCAGGAGAGGCCAGACATCGCCTGTTGATGGGAAGTACAGAATAAGATCTCGTTCTGTTTTGCTTCACGCGCATGTGGCTTGCTTTTTGGTTTTTTTTTTCACTCCTATTAAACTGCCTTTACCCTACTCTACAGGCTCTTCCCATCTTACTCTCTTCTCGCTTTGTCGTTCTGAGGGAAGTGGGGGGGGAGTGATAGAGCAACTTGGTGGGTACCTGGTGCTCAACCAAGGTCAAACCCACCACAATAACACAACTACTCCAAGAAATCACAAAGAATGTTTTTAGAGTAGTACACTTACAAAATGTAGTCTAAAAAGAATTTAACCATGGTCAAACATGTTAAGCTGTATACTTGGAGTATTACTTGTGTATACAGAAATATCTAGATTTTGAAGTAGGCCTTCTGACCCATCCCATGGAATTATAGCCAAAATCTGTCTTAAGTGTTCTGGATCTGCTTGATACAAATATTTGGTTTGTAATAATTGACTACTTGACTTTTTTCCCAGCTCTTGGAGACATTTTCATTAAACATCTTTAAAATTATTAATATTAAGACCTACTACATCCACAGGATGGCCTTTATCCGAAAAACTAACTCTAAAGAAGCAAAAAAAAAGTTTTAAAAAGTTGTAGGGGTTTCTGTGGCTTTATGAGGGTTTTTTGGTGGTAGTGTTTTGGGGTTTAACTATTAAAGTTGTATTTTACTTCATTAAAGTTTCTTCATCATAACTTTGCACCCATTCACTGTTCATGTGTCAAATTAAATGCATTACTACAAATGACAGCTCACATACTGAATACCAAAAGCATTCATTAAACAGTACATTAAAAACTCATTGCATCTAAGTTACTTGCTTCATAAATGTTAGGCTTAAAGTAATGAACTCTTCCCTGTGCACATTATTTTCACAGACAAAAAGAGCAAAATTTCATCCAGGATTCATCTTGAAGTGCTCTCCAATACTGCATACCAACCACTAATGTGTTTACTGAATCACAGAGAAACCTGTCAACCCATTTAACCCACTAATCCATGTAAGTCTGCAGAGCTAATTTAAGCACCCAGCAAGATAGGCTTTGGAAGCCTCTGTAGATGGAAAGAGTCTAATATAATTTTCACTACCTACTGCTAAACAATCTTTTAAATATTTACTGTTCTATTTATTCACTGTACAAATCAAAGCCTTTAGAAATATTGTAAAACTTTTAAAGAAAGCATCACCTATGATGAAAAAGAAATAAAATCAGTATCCTAGCTCCATTTTTTTAAACTTTTCCCAAAGTTATTTTTGCCCAATATGATGGGAGACAGAGCAGAAGAAAAAGGAGAAATATCAACCTGTTTCCAAATTTAAACACTCACTGCCCTGATAATTATAATTTTTACCTATTTGATCATGCTTATTACAGACTGTGGTTCATGTTCATCACAGTAACACAATATAAGACGACCAAAAACATTCAGGAAACTGTACAGACTCAAAGAACAAGACAGTTGGCTTCTAAAGGCTTATGGAAAGGAATGTCAAGATACTAACAACAGTAAACAACAAGCAGCCCTCTCCACAGGTATTTAGTAATCTATCGCAGGTTATCCACAATGTTCACTGAACTTCAGAAAAAACACAACTGCTCAAAGTTCCTTTCAAATCCCGAGAGCAGCAGCTATTCCCACAGAGGTCCCAAGCCTGTTCCCTTGCTAGCATTTTGGGAAGCACAAAATCCAGGAAGGAATGCAGTATTTGATATGCTGCCAACAGCATGTTTCTCTTCTCTGCCTACGTTTGTTAACTCCTTAGTCTTGCTGCCACACACCTTTTTGAGATTCAGTTCGCTACCCATGACTCTATTCTGAATTTAGAAATTACAAGGTTAGTCATCACCCATGAAGGTACAGTTATAAAATTCCAGTTATTATGAGACATGACACAGCGATTGCTCACAGCGTGAGTGTGCACACACACGCTCATCTGTCTCTCCAAGCTTTGGAACACTAGGCCTTCGCAGCCCCGCTATATCTGCACAAATACTAACACAGTCCAGACCCAGAGCACTGTGTGTGTCATGAATTCAGATTTTACAAATCCCTTTTTGGAACAGGAAATTTCTAGAAGTTAGCTGCAATGGCACAATACACTGCAATACATGAAGTACTTTCCAGATGTAAGCAACTCGGTGTCTTCATAATGCCAAGTAAAGATAGTGCTCTGTGCTCCTGTGCGCACCTCATCCATAACGCTTTAGCCTGCAGTCAGAAGCACATAACAGCTCCACAAACACAAGCTGTTTGACTCAAGTCTTTTTATCCTTCCACCTTCTTCTTGAAGACCAACACACATTACAATAAAAGAGAGGTCTTTTCTACAGCCTTACACGATTTCATGTTTAGGGGACAACTGGTATAGATAAAATCCGGTGCTAAACTGCTTTAGTGTGTAACTGTTGTTTAAACCAAAATAATCCAAAGTACAATTGTCTTTGCACTTATTACCTGGGTAGTACACCAATAAGGTTAGAGCCTTATGAAATGGTCAGAAATGCCTCAAAGTGAATAAGTGGATCAGAAATTTGACCTGCTAATTCACTGTCATATTCTTGGGTTTGGCCAACAGCTGCCTGCTAAAAATGAGTTCTGTCATTCTGTGTTTAAGGGCTTCCTGGCCTGACTTTTTTCCTCCCATTTCAGACAAGAATTTTTCTGAATCTTTGGCGTAACCAAAACATGACCTGTATTTCTGATGAGACCGAAATACACACATCAAATGTAAAACAACTGTTACTGACAACCCACAGACAGAAAGACAAGACCAGGAAACCGTCCAGAAACTTTCCCGTGAAGCAGATAGAAAATATACATTAGCAGGATGAACAAGGTACACAGATTTGCTATAGAAAGAACAAACTTGTCAGACTATTTTGATTTTTCTTTTGAAGCCACAAAGGTATTGGAGTTCACCCCCTAAAACAGCCTATTCAAAGCCAGTCATCAATAAGTATGTCTAAATAGGAAACATGTTTGCATTGTCTTTGGTTTTGTTACTAAAAAGAACTAAGGATGGGAAAGATTTCTTATATCATGTACATCTTAGCTGCAAACTACTTCTACACATTACGCTAAGTCAAAAAAACTCCGTGAAATTCTAAGCATCATACACTTCAGAAGTAACCCGGAGTTGTTACTTTGGAAAAAACCCTTGAGAAGAACAAAAGAAACCAAATCCTAAACCCCACACTATTCTCATGTTCTCTTGTTAACATATAATAGTTATATTACTGAAGAAAAATACGTGATTATTTGTTACTGATGCTACCGGAGAATACTCTGAAGGTAAAGTTGTACTTGGTGTCTGTTGCTTAAAAACTGTTGTCCCTTACCATACTGAGGAACATACATTCGGTGTACATATGAAATCTAGGGCCACATTAGGACATATTTTACGCAATATAAATATTTAATAGAATCACTGGTGTTAGTCACAAAGAAAAATACTCTGTATTTGAATTCTGAAGCATATCTTTAGGAGTCCATTATATTTTTTTTAATACAGTGAAATTACAGCTTAAAATCAAAACCAGTTCGATTACTGTAGACCGGAAAATGCTTGTAAAGTCAATGCTATCATGTCACACTGCAGTACATGCACCAACCTTCAACAACTTTCAGTGTTTTGAGATTGAAATAGATTCTAATTAATCACTAGAGAAAATAGCTTGGGGTTTTTTTAAGTGTCTGACCACCTAAATAAGTAACGAGTAATGGATGTTTTTTATCAAAAGGGTTTATACAATAGTCTGGGTAAGAGAAATTAACCAAAAAGATGATAGAGGAAGGTGACAGCAAGAGTTATTGCATCAAACTTGGGGATAATCATTCACGTCCTACTAGTAACATTATGTATTTATGTCTCTTCCACCGCCAAGTATTCCATCTGAATAACCTACCTCTAACCAAAGTAAGGAATAAAATACTGGGCCTAAAATTCCTTTGATTCCACACCAGAGATGCTGGAACTAAGAGCAGGGGAATTCAACAGGTAGTGAAAGTGGTCCCAAATATGACAATTAGAGTTGTTGATATCATCTGCATATTGTGAATATTTGTGTATGTCCGTACCTAATTTAGATGCCTGACACCGTGCTTTGTAATGAAATCCCACTTTCTGTGCATGTCTGGGAGTCCCTACTTTGCAGCAAGAAAAGAAATTTGACTCTTACCCAGCAGAATCTAAACTCTGCTACCAAACCACATCCGTACAACCTACTGCATGCAAAGCTCTTCATTGACTGGCACAATCCTCCACAGATATGCCTCCACTCATCACTTGGCTTAAACTGTTTTGTTTTCAGACTAAGCCTGTGTAGCTGCCTGAGGGACAAACTCTTCCTGCTTCACCTCATGTCTGACAGATCTGTCAATAGCTTCACCAACTGGTTAACTTCCCAGAAAGACAACTAGCTTTGTAAGATGGGTCCTGAATTAGAATCAATGGTCCTATAGATGTTGCACTTCCATCTTCATCTAGTATTTCACACCTGTAATCATGACAAGATGCAATCACTGCCTGCTCATCCCCTTTCTCCATTACAGCTAAAATACAACTGTAACTGAATTTTCTACAAAGATTTCCAATAAAAATTCAAGTTCACAATACCCCAGGTCTTACTACTTCAGAATGATTGTACCTCTCTAATCCTTCTGTGACAGAGACCAAGTTGTACCTTCTAGGTTACTGCTCTGGTTTCCTCTTCATTGTCTCCAACAACCACAGTTTGATGGTGAGGGCTGCCTCTCAGTCTCACATTTGTGCATGTTCTGCTGGAGAAACTTGGACCCCTTTTGACTAACACATACCCCAGCTAGTTTTCAAAGGCAGGCTAATGCCTGGATTTAGCTCATCATTCATGATGTAGCCAGTAACTGCATTTGTGCTCTTAGCTGCTTTCTGTGACATATCAGCATCATTGTGTTTATAGTGGAGTTCAAGTTCCCTCATTTTTTCCTGTGGAAGAGAGACCGGACACAAAGGGTGAGTAAACATGAATTACTTGAAGTTTATTACCGGAAGTGAACAGAGATCATAAAATTCAGAAACTATAGGTGACAGGAGGTATTCATAGCTCCTTCAAATCCTCTACTGTCCACTTAGCACTAATTGATGATAATTCATTACTTGGAGAACATCTTTTGGTCAATAATTCAAAACAATCAAATGTGGACAGCCGAGCATCTCTTGGGCTCCTCCTTTTTCTGGGTGTTATTGGCCAGTTTTGGTCTTAATTCTTTCAGCCTTTACATTTAAATATAAGTGGTCGATACATTCTTACCTCCAGAAACAGGAAATAACTTTAAGATAGCCAGCATTACTGTCAGCTTCAGTGCTAAGAGGAAGTAGTGAAGCTCTCAGGTCATTACATTCCTCAGACTACTGCCAAACACATTACTGGTACATCTTGGTCAAAAACAAACAAATAAATAAATAATCATCTTGTTTCTTTCCAGCTCCCTTTCCATCCAGAGGAACTCCCAGAAAAGCCAGCTGGCACTCACAGACTCTCACTAGTTACTTCAAGACAAATGTTTACTTCCTTTATGAAGTGCTAAAGTAGCACATCAGTGACAGTTTAATACCAGTACCAAAAGCAATTTCCTGTAGAATTCAGAAAAGTAACCTTGATTAAAACAATCAAGACCTAATTTTGAGATACTATGTTATCAGCTAAACCAAGAAAGCCTAGAATTGAGTTCTGACCATTTTTTCTTAGGTAGCTTCCCAGATTCCACTGAGAAGAAAAATGAAGTTTCTGTTCATTAACTACTGGAGAACTTGACTGTAACACAGGTAAACAACTCTCAGCACTGATTCAGAGGTCAGTGTGCTGGGGTTTTTTTCTAACATTGTTGTGAACAATCAACTGCTCATTCTGTTAGAAGGTTTTTTCTTTTTCTTAATAGTCATGAAACAATAATCACCTAATATTGCAAAGATTTCTATTGCCCTATCTTTTACTATAATTGGGAGTAATTGTGAGAATCTTGTCTTATCCAGCTTTGAGCTCGTAAGCTGCTACTCCATGGGCACAGAAAAATAAAATCCAAACAAAACAAACATTTTTTTTCATTTAAGACGTTAAGAATAGATTTCCAGTAAGGTATACACACCTTATATCTTATAACTGATATGCTCCAGCCCATTTTCCCACCTCTGAGAGACTTTTCCTGCATCAGAAACAGAATAAGCCTACATTCAGAAGTAGCTGCAAAGCAGCAGACCTTGATTTTATATGTATTACAAGATAATAAATTTATAAACACAATGAAGCCAAAAGCACCCCAAAATATTAAACTCAAACTATTCACACTCACTATTTCTTCTGGGGTTTTTCAACAGTTTTAGGCTAACAGTTTGAGAAACTTTGATCTCTTGCCAACTGCTTCCCTTTCCCCTGACGCATGCCAGCTTGCTGCTACAATTCCCTTGGTCTTCAAACACTTCCCTTTTTCTTAACTTCCTTACCTTGTTAGTTTACAGTTTTCTTTGGGATATGGAGACACTATATATATGTTCCTGTTCTTGCTCTATAGAACAACTAGTTAGTCATCTTTTCTGTAGTGACTATTTCTTGTTGAATTTCATGTTTACATCTGTCAGTCAAGCCTTCCTCTTTTGCTCAGCTTGAATATTACTTGGGTTTGATACACAGTGCAACACTAGTTGTATTCTTATTGCATGGAGCAACATAACCCTAAGACTCACCAGTTCACTTGGAAATGTTCTAATAAATGAAATAAAGCTATCTGAAAATATTAAATTATTCCTTCCATTTCTATCATCATGCTACCACTCTAAAACAATTGCCTTAAAACAGGTTAAGACATTCTTGAATTATATTCCCCTTTGTTGGTCTCTCGTGATTTAGAATTTCAATTGATAAAACCAAATAAAAAAAGATGAACAGATTTTGGGAGGGTTGTTTGTTTGTTTTGGCTTTTCATAGACAACTGAAGGTATGCCTGGATACATGTCTTACAGTCTCTGCACAAGACAAAGACTACATTGAATTTTTTTTCTACCCTTATCTTATAAATTCTCAGTTGACCTAGCAATCTGTTCTCTTCTACTCAATACAAGCTCATCAAAATCCCAGAAATTCAGAACAGACTGGATTAAGTTTATTTACACTTGTAGACTATTTCAGATAATTGGAGTAAAATTTTCCTTAGAACATTAAAGTAAAAATCCATCACAGATACTTCAAGGCTTCAAAATTTTTTAAAATATATTTTGTCTCTACAGAATAAATAACAGACACTCCACTGAAATCTGAAGCAGGTTACCAGTTGTATCACTAACCACCAAAACTAAGCAGTAACACATGGTTGACAGCAAATGGTACAAGGGCCGGTGACTGATATATAGTGAGGGTTAACAGCATTTCAAATGTAAACCTTAATAGGGACCAACTGTTATTCTAAAACTGCAAATCCTGACCAAAGATAAGGAAACGTCCATTCTTTCAAAAGGCACCTTAACAAGATCACAAGTACATGCACAACATTCCACTCTGAGAATTCACGTATCGGAAAGATAACACAAGAAAATACATCTAACTCCTCAAACAGCAACAAAAATGAGTTGTAGGAATAGCAATGTATCCTGTAATCAGTAATTAAATAACAGAAAGATCGAAAAGAGTTAAACTTTGCTTACACTTAAGAGCATAGGCCAATCAGCAACCAATAAATTGATTTCTAAGCACTTCTTCATGTGGCCTCAAGACACAAGTTAAACCAGACTGGAAGTAATTTTTAAAAATCTAATTAACTCATTAGCTTGAAATAAAAAAGTCTTCCCTCATCACAAACAGCTGTACAAGTCATGACAAATCAAGCATAGATGTTCTAAAAGTCTACAAATTCTCTCAGGGGAAGAAGATTTCAGGGAATCAAGCCTGTTAAACGCATCTCTGCTCTCCCACTATCCCATTTTATGGTGAAAATTCACTTTTCATGGATTACAGCTAAATTCCATAGTACTGGGGAACATCTACTCCACATTGTTTAATAAGACTATGTGGACTAGACCTTCAAAACCATAAAAATCTGTAAATTGTAAAAGCAATTAGCTTTCCTGCAATACTATTTCATTCTCAGACAAAAATTTTTAGATCAGAATTGTATGAAGGTACAGGAGAGTACACCCCTACCTCAGCTCAGGCATCAGACTGCAAACAACTAAGCCATAATATCCTTGAGAAATGTACCGTAGATAGCAATTCTTATGGATTCTTCTCCTAGCTTAACGTTTTTGACCTTGTGCAATTAAGCCCACAGCCCCTAGAACTCACCTTCCTAATCATTGTTCCACTAACGTTCTAACTTATGTATTTCTATTTATTAGAAAGCCAGATACTTCCATTATTTGGTGTAGTCATTTTTATTTTCACTCAACCACTTATGCAACACACCACACTTGATAAGCGTGCACCTGGCAACATTTGGGGTTAAGTACAAGCATGCTGACCAATAGGGCTAAAAATGAAAATGAATCAAAACATAATGGCTATTCAGAAATGATGAGTACAGATTTCTGCAGACCATTAATCTGGAATTTTGACAAAGTAAGGGAAGAATAGTTAAAAGTAATAGCAGATTAGAAAGCCTGAGATAATAGTGTTGAGAAAAAAGCAAAGGAACTATGATGTTGCTGAAATAAAGTCAGATGCCCAAACCCAAATATAGTCCAACTTAACACCATTAGCAAAAAGAGAGCCACTCCCAGATATGGCAGGGAACAAGGGAGGCATTAAAATATTACTTAGGTAAGCCTCAAGGAGCTGGAGTGTAGTGTAAGGTTAAGAAAGTTAAGGGGAGACAAACTTAAGTACACAAAAAGATAAGAAAAAGAAAGCAATGTTTATTTCATGAAAGAACAGAAAAGTTGCTTCTCTGCTTGGTGGATCGAGAGAGAACTCCCATTGGACCTGCCAAGTACTTCTTGTTGCCACTGCAGCAAGAAATTCTTGTCTGATGTTTAGAAAGAAATTCTAATATGTGCAGTCAAACACTAATTACTTCCTGTAGCACTAGGGAAAGACATTTAGGCAGACGGTAATCACCTCCACAATGGTTTAGAGATAGAAAATCAGGCAAAAGCATAGAGTATTCTATTCCAGCTCTGCAATACAAAACTACAGCTTTTATTTGGAGCATATTATATATATGTGTCCTGATGGAATGTCATTTACTGTCCTCCTGTTTATTAGTGTGATTCTTAAAAAATATGAACAAAAAGAAAAGCTGTCAGTGGTTCCACAGAAAGGACTGCAGCAAGTCAGACCTACTTAACACCTACATGAACACTACTTGGATGCCTGATAGAGCACATGATGGAAACAAAGTACAGCCTCTCAACTACAGCAGTCCAGAATCTTCTGAAAAACTTTTTTTTTAGGGACACCCTCCCCATCCAGAATCTTTTGAGAAACTTTTTTTAGGGACATCCTACCCACCCTGAATCAAGATTCGCAGTTGTGCTGTTTGAACATCACACAGCAACTCTGTAGACACCATAAGCAGGTTAATAAAGTTAACTCTAATACATGATCCATCTAGTCAAAACAACTTGTTAGCTTCACCAGCTGACTTCAAGAACAGAAATTAGGTAACACTACAACATTGCAGCTGGACAACTCATGGCATTGGATTAGCAAATAGCAGCCAAAAGACCAACTAGTAAAGAAAACATCCTTTCTAAAGTGACTTGCAGACAAGCTTCAATTACTTACGACTGACTAGATTTGCTATTACACAACCGCAGTCTGTGTTTTCCCCTGTCTTCAAGAATACACAGCTGAACAAGTCATGCTAACAAAACACTGTGGTCATAGGAAACATATCAAGAGAGAAAATTGGAAGTAAGCTAGTACTTTAAGAGTGATAAAGGGATTAAATATACTTTTTTCACCCTTGTAAGCTGTAATGTGTCAAATGGATCATCTATCACATTTTTACAAGTTTGTTGTGAAACAAGTCACTGGTATTTTTATAGGAAATTAATAAAAATGTAACAGTGGTAATGGTGAATATTCCATTACTACTGGAATTAATCTTGTTTATGTTCAAGTTACGTTAAAATTTCAATCATTTTATTAGTAACTTCACTAAGTTTCAGAACGTGGCATGACAAAACATCCTAACTTGTAGCCATCACATTTGTACTACTACCACCTTCAATTTCTTTATTTTTAAAGTATTGCATAAAGGTAGATTCAATGAATGAATCAAGATTTTTTCCTAGATTGCCAAAGGACAATGTGGAAGTCAAAGACCACAAGCTTTAAGATTTCATATTGATACCAGTACGAATTTAGTAGAAATAAATTCTTAAATGTACTAATTTCAACTTACATAAACTACCTATTTATTTGCCTGTTTCTAACTCATTTTTATAGTTTATTCACGTGGTAATAAAGGTTCAATAATTTTCTTAGCCTGTCTCTACCTAACATCCGAGTACACTATCAAAGAGAAATTTGGCCAGCACTTGAAGCAGTCATGTTTTTTAAATTATTTTTTGTGTTTACATTTTAAGTTCATTGAAACCTATCTAAACTTTTGGAGACAAAAGGTGGAAGCAGACCTACCAAGTGGCACTGTGGATATGTGCGCTCAGCTGAAAAAGCAAAACTGAAGTTGAATAAAATAAGTCCAAAACCACAGCTGCCCCATGTAGTTTTTACCTATGTAATCTCTGTAATAGAAATTAGTTTTGTATTTTCCTGGCTCAGTTTGAAAGCAATTTTTCATCTATGGGAGATTACAAAACCTTAGAGACAGAGTTTGTTCCTCTTGGGGTATTATGGTAGATGAAAAAACATCTGTTGTCCCTTAAGCAGAGCCTGGTTGAGTTTGGTGGTTCTTCACAAATGTTTAACTTTTACATTGTAATGTTTATTCCACAAAGTTTTAGTGCACCATTAGCATCAATTATGATCATAATAATTTTTTTAAATGGAAGTTTGGGTCACCGTTTGTTCAAAGTTTCAAGGCTCAGAACTTCTGAAGATGTTGCCACAAAGCCCTGTTGCAGCCCAGAAGCAAGATTTTCTTTTTCTGCTTGAGTAGATAGAGAATGAGTAAAACCTTTGAATGAGTAAGAAAGATTTTCATGTATTTTTTAACAACATAAATACTTTTTCATTTAGCACTGCATGAGGCTTGACAGTGAAATTGCTAGCTACTTATTCACACAGTCTACCAAACCCCCAGATAATGATTTTTGGGAATCTTTTGAAACTTCATCTGTACTACACTTCAAGATCCATTCCACTAAGCCGGTAAATCATTAGCCAAATGACAATCTTCCAGACTTTATGTATCATATTTACATCTTTGCTGGAATGACTCACTTCCATCACAGAAGGAAGACAGCTTGAACATACTATAGCTGTACTGACATGGCAGAACAAAACTGTTAATGCCAGCCTTAAAGAAATTGAGTAATTTTCCCTAATCATGGGAAAATAAGTGAGAAAACAGTACACATCAGACAAGACCTTACAAAAATCTGTAAGTCTCTACAACATCATTTCAGCTTCTCAGTCATTTATAAAGCTTTAAATATTTAAATATCAAGAACAGATAACACCACTAGAATAGTCAAATTAAATTATTCCATCTACTGAAATTAAGATTGAAATTAATAATAATGAAGTTTAACATCAGTTGCCATGTCTCATGTGCCAGGTAGTACAAAGAAAGCAAGAAGTTGTTTCATCTTGGTCCCTATAACTAAGCATATATACTGGTTAGAGCTGTGGGGCATTTCATGAAAACACCTTAATCTACACTCCACATGAAGATTCCAAGCTTGGAATTTATGCGGCAGCATTTGTACATAAGAAATAAAACAGTATGATTAAACGTTCTCCTATAAACCAAATTTGAGAGTGGATCAGTGCACTGCTTACTGAAGCATTCAATCCTGCACAAGATGCTCAGAAACTGGACCTGAATTCATCTTCAAGGCACCACCTACGCAGCTATCAGATCCATTAATATTTGGCAAAGTCCCGCCTATAGCACATTTGAAAGGATATGTTTTTTTCCTTTGTTTTTCCTTTCCTAGACAAAAGCTTCATTTGCAACTTTCAGCCAATGAGGAATTCTCAACTGTGACATTTTTATAGAATTGTAGAATAATTTCTGTTGGAAAGGACTAGTACTTCATTGTTTCTCATCAGTGTAGTTCTGTGTTAAATGACATTTCCTCAAATGCTGCCTTTGTGTTTCACACTGTGTGGCCTCAGCTGGTGCCATTTCAACTATTCAGGGTCTTCTAGTCATTACAACCAAGTCTTAAAAGCATTTTTGCTTTCTATTTATCTTAAACTGATTACAAGATTGAACTGCTGTAAACAAAGAAGCATTGAACTACTTGACTTATGGATAATTTAAATGATGGAGACGAAAGTCGATAGTGCTGTTTCTGCTAGGGTGATATTGACAGATACATCGTTTGTCACTTTCTATTTCAATAAAGCAAATGATCTAAACTAATACTATTAATATCTACATTCAATGGAGTATTAAATTGGTCAAAGTATCACATATTTGCAAAAAAACTTAAAAGCTCACCATTCTCACTGTTTGCTGTTAGGGTTCATTAATCACTAATTCTTCCATTCCACAGAAAAATCAAGTTGGATGTCATCATATAGGCCTGTTTTACTACAAGAAATCTGGTCCCACACAGCCAGCATGCCAGCTCTTGTACAGGACAATTACACTATGTCACAGCTGAGTTGTCACACATTGTCTGTACAGTTTTCTTGTAAGCTGCTAAGCATTTAACTTACTACAGAGGCAATCCCATATTCATAAAGTTAATTGGAAGCCTAACTCCCTCTCGTCATCTAGATACCTTTGCTGAGCAATTCAACTCGTCCCAGATCCTCAAATGTATTCAGAAATTTCACTCCCAATGGAGCAAAATATTGCAGTGTATATTTAGTCTTCAGCTGAGCTCAGCTTATATTTGGAGCCAACCAGAAGCTGTGTAACCACAGTTAATACACCACTGAGCCCAGCTAACATAGCCAAACTCCCAGCAGAATTGATTTGAATTCAGCTCTGTGCTAACCACAGCTTCCATTCAACACACCCAAGAGATTAGACGTGCCTGCTCACAAAGCCAGCCCAGGGATATATTCACATCCATTGTCAGACTCATTTCTGTGCTCTTGGCCATCCTATGCAAGCCCCTCTAATTCATTTCCTATATAACCTTCGTATCTTCTGAACTATACCGAAGCACCCATGCTTAACGCACGTATTGTGAAAGACCCAAACACAAGGCTGCCTCTGTCAGCTCAAAGCCATCATACACAGATTTACATGGAAACCTCCCTCAGTTAATTTCTCAGATAATCTCTTACTTGTATTAAGTGTTCAGCAACCTCTGATTCAGGGACTGAGATCCAATCCTACAAAGCCATGAAGCAAAACTGTTCAAATCATACGGTCAGTTTTTAGTACTGGAAATAGCATTGAATATCTTAAATTTTAGCAGCATTTCTACAAAGCATGACTAGACCACTCCAAAACTGAGGAAGGGAAAATGCAGGAGATATTAGTCAGTTGACTGGGAAAGCAGCAGATTCCACGACAGCAGAAGGTGTATTGTTTTACTTTCCAATTACAGCAGCTAGGCTCTCCCCAGTCCACAAACAAAACCTTAAAACACCTTGAAGAATCAGCAGAGGTTCAGAGGATGCAGCTTGCTTCCCACTACTATTCCCACAGAAATCTAAGCAGCCACTTTCCTAAGAAATGTGGCAGTCTTTAGTTTTAAAAGAATAATTTGACAGCCCAGGGGCTATTTCTGTTAAGCCATTGCCATTATCTGTAGTTTTTCAGATTTAGAGATATTAAAAAAAGTTAATCTTTTGCAAAATCACACAGAAGAAACCCCAGCCGAATTTTCTGTGATCACTCAAATTTGGAAAGCCCTGAATAATAAACTTAATTATTTCAAGAAAGTCTTCAGTGTGCCTGACAGGAGCAGTATACTCAGTGGTCCACACTCACACTGCTGGGAGGGAAGGACACAATCTTCCTTCCAGTAAGTGTCACAGTATTACATGTCTCTCCTGTAAATGCATCTTTTCTCTAAGCAAAAATGTAAACAGAAGCCTTAAGCATCTTGAGGGTGAGTGTTTAACCAGATAATGTGGATAGGTTTTATTTAACAAGCCATCAGTGGCTACGTTTATCTCAAGGCCATGATTTATTTATTGTGATTTTTTACCACAAGAATCTTAAAGGAAACATGCAGTTTTGTTATGATTATGTGGAAATAAAATACTGTTTCTATTAAGATAGGATCAGGCTCTCTACTCAAAAAGAATTCCCTGCAACTATTACACAGTGTGACTTGTCTATGTGCTACGAAGTACAGAATAAAGAGCAGTCAGACTCAATGGGCTGTACACCACGCATTTGTAGGCAGAACAATAAATCACAAATTCTAATAAGTGACATGGTGACAATGCTCAGTTAATATCTCCCAGAATAAACCAGTTCCCAGCCTTGCCACTGCTCCTCTTACACAACATAGTTATGTGGAGCTCCACAGCTTAGTATCACTAGTGTAGAGATGATGGTTAGTCGAAACCACAGAAGCAAGAAGTGACACTGATGGTTTCTGTTTCACAGATAAAATCGTTTCCTGGCTACAGAATGTATTCCTCCCATTTTGCTTCATGTGTCCAAAGTCACAAGATTGCCTAAGCCATCATTCAGCTGAAGCAGAACAACATACATAAAGAGGACTCTGACATACAGGATGGAAGGGAGAACACATCAATAAAATGCATGCCTGGCTACAGGTGAGGCCCTTAGTGAACATTCAGAATAAATGAAGCAAAATGTTTCAAAAGTAACAGATCAATACATACACCATAAACTAGTTATTACTGACATAACTTGAATATATACAGAGCAAATTACAGCAGACAGAAGTTTAGTTCCACTGCAGAGTCATTTTAAGTCTGCTTATCTTCTAGGTTCGGGGTGATCCCTCCCATTTCCAGCCTCGTACTAAATTTGAGGGTGAACATCATAGAATTTGAACAACTTCTGCCTAATCAATATTCCAAGTCAAAGTTAACGCGAACTAGAATGAAACTGAAAACTAAGTAGAACTTTGCAAAGCTATCAACATGTTTTTAAAACTTCAGGCAATGAACTGCGGCAGCCATGGCCACCACTCGCGGTTCTCCACTAGATGGCCCGAGTCGGTAAGAACCGAACATCAACAGGCACCAAGGGGTAGGAAGCAGCAGACAGCACCTACACCTGACCCAAGGGCCTTTCTTCAATATACAAGATTATTTGACACTCCTGCAAAGAGAGGTGCAACAGCACCACCGCTCAGCAGAGCAGATGGCCATTTTCACTAGTGCAAGTGGCTGGAGACTCCAGGAATTAACAGTCTCATCTGAGGCATTGAGCAAAACTTCATCACAGCGTATGAAAAGATTGATCTCAGCCCTACTGATACATAAAACAGTGGGCTTCCTCTTTCAGACTTTGCCCTGTGTGTCTGTTGCCACTTATGATACCCTAAGGCCTCAGAAACACCAGAGCTGGATCAGTTTGTCTCCTGATAAATCACAACTCCTGACCCGCCAAAGAAAACATTTTAGACTGTCCTTGACCTCCAGGTTCTCAAATGAATTTAAGCTAGCTATCATTCTTGGTAGCATTTGAGTCTCATCTTAAATGCTTCTATTTACTCAAAATATAATATCTTGAATTAAAGGAAAAATGAACTTTAATCCTAACATCCAGAATCACAGCATCCTGATCTTACTAGGTAATAGGACTAATGCCCAGATGAGGGCATGCAACTCAGTGAGAGCACTGGTAAAGATTAAACTCCAAAAACCTAGAATAATTAAAAAAGAAAGTGTAATGATCTCTATCCAAGCAATAACAGGGCTGGGGAAGAAATTTAAGAATGTCCTTCCCTGAAACACTCGTGACAAAAACACTGCTTCGAAACAGGATCTCAGCTACCAGAGAGAGCTGGTTTTCTGATACACATTTAATATGTAGTTGGCTACATCTGTGTTTGATTCAACTTATCCTCAAAGTGATCCTCAATCACTAACTCCCAACCCTTCCTTCAGTTTTAATATTTATTAAAAGCAATTTCACCCCATATACCATGAATCATAAGGCATTCAGTCCCTATGACACTTCCCAAATCTATAAATTCAAATATTTGGTTACTCTTACAGAACTCAGTGCAATAAAACAAATAGTCCAGAGGCAGAATTGCTCCCTCAGAGGCTGCACAGGCCCCTTGAGGAGTCAGTAGGTAACACTAACAAAAAGCAGGAGTTAGCGTGAAAAAGATGTTCTGCAACTGAAGGAATGGTGCTTCCATGTGCTTTCTAAGAAACAACCCAGAAGGTAACTCAGCTTTCCATACCATAACCCAACTCCCTCATGTTTACTCAATTGACTGCTGGCAGTTATGGATGTTTGGTTTAGAATCTGCTCAAGTTGAAAAACTAACTTTTGCTAGGAAGTCTACCTACCTCTCGTACAGTGTTTTTCTTTTGGACATTTTTGTTATTTTATTAACTGCTGTGTATTAAAGTGGCAGACCGTAAGAAAACAAATAGACGCAAAAATGAAGCGCGGCCAGAATTCTGCAACACTGGATAGTTTGTTGAAGGTGATGAAGTAAGAGAGGATTGCAAATGACTTTTCTGCAGAGAAGCAGAGCCAGAGCTCAGTGCTTCAATCCAAGAGTACTGCCCAGAGCCATCAGCAGCAGACTCCTTGGAGGATCACTTGATCAGATACTTCTGACTGGGAGCTGCCAACACCGTAACCATCAGCATAGCTCATGTGGCACACAGTTTCTAAATACTTCCTTGAAAATTGACCAGTATCTTTTGAGTAACAGTCAATGACTAAGGAAGTCAATTATAGAAAAAATTTGGCAGATATATGGGGATAATTTGCCCACTGAACGTACATTAAAGCAATCTTTTATATTTTTACCCAATCTAAGCAGCTGCTGAGATTTACATTTGCTCATTCCTCTCAATATGAAAAACTAAGCTCAGCAGTTCATAAATTGTACTGCTAGTTACAGAGAAGAGCTTTCTGTGATAACATTAAGCTCCAATTCGCATCAACTAAATCTTAAATGCTGAAAACCTACATCATTTTTCAGAAATAAAAATATATTGCAACATCTAAACAGAAAGTTTCAGTGTTAAATATCGCATGGAAGCTTAGAAATACAAGGACATCTACAGTGATGTCTAGGTTGGGAGGAAGAAAAGAGAAGGAAGATCTGTCAGCACACACAGCAAGGTAGGTTAGGGAAGAGCTCAACTGACTCCCTGTCACTTTCATAAAGATGTAGTTGTGTGAGTACTGGAAACAGTCAATAAAGCTGCAATTTGTTGGCAGGTAACATGAGAAATCAACTGCATTTTAATTCTGTACATTTGCTCATTTTTAAGCAGTTAAAGATGCATCTTTGCACTGTAATGCAAAGAAAACAAACGGGTTTTGGATTACCTCGTAGTTTGCTGTTTCCCACCAGCTCATATTCCAGCCTGCAACATCTATTTCAGTGTAACTGGTGTTTGGCGGAAAGAAGTCTGTACCAGTGCTTGCACAGAGGTTCAATAAACACCCATTACTTGGTAATGGTGTAAGGGCACAAAATATTTTGCTTCGTCAATACCTAGTAGAGCAATTCTATAAACAGGAGCCAAGTTATAGCTTATTGTGTATCCAAACAAGATAAGCAGTAAAAATGAAAGAGAAAAGCTGTTCTTGTTGAAGAGAGGAGCTTGCTACAGCATGAGACACTGAAGCCAGTGGCTGTTTCTAACACTTTTGCAAATGATTTCTCAACATGAGCATTCTGGCAGTGCTGTAGCCGATGGATCCATAGGAGATGACATTTTAGATGTGCAAAACTGACCCAAGCAATGGCCATTGTACAGTTTTGCAGAGACTAAGACCTTATGAAACAACTGCAAGTAATTCTTCCAAAGGCCACATGATTTGTGAAGTTCTGTCGGAGCTAGTACACTTCCTATCTTAAATTAATAGCTAAAGAAGAGCTAATGGAATTAAAGTATAAATCATTTCAGCGATGTAGTATTTTACCCACTGTAATATGTACATCCTGCCACTGCAGAGCAGAAGACATAGACAGCTGCTTATGTTTTAAGTCCAGTGTGCGTATCTTGCATTTTTCTATCAGTACAAATGAAGTGACAGAAGTAGCAGCAAGGAACATCAGTAATTACATATCATCTGTTCTATGAGGAAAAATGGCTTTCTGTGTTTGATATACTGAAATGCTTAGTAGGAGTTTAAAAGTTGTGGGGTTTATTTTTTTCTTAATAAATTTTATGTTAAGATCACTTAACAGCCAATTCTCAGGTTAAAAAAATCCACTGGAGCCAGTACCATGATTTCCACTATCCAACTACTGTCTGTGACAATCCATCCAAAGTGTTTTATACAGGATACTTAGAAATGCATGCACTCCAGTATTACAAAGAATGACTGACTACTTTAAATCAACCTATCAAACCTAAGGTATAAAGTTCACGGCTCTTTCCTTTCATAGTTGAAAGTTACATTTGTAGGTTACAAGTCCAGTGCAGCTTCAAAAACTGTGAATACAGCAGCTTTCAGAAAAAAAAGAAAACAAATTTAAAAAAGCAGGACCACGAAGTAAGGAAGACCTCCAACTTGCATTTGATTTGGTGACTACAGTAATTCAAAACACTTTCTTCTATATCCAACCCCTCATACCTCCCTCTACCACTGCTAGTTCCATCAGAAACTGAAAGTTCCTGTGCATTAAGTCAACACCCAGCACGTTCAAGATATCAGTTATAAGAATATCCATCCAACCATAGCTGGTAAGTGTGCCAGCTGTTGACAGTTTTCAGGTGAAAAGCTACTTCATCTGCTGTAGGAGCCCCATTACAGTTGGGGGATATACATGGATAAAAAATGAAAGCAGATGCTCTACCAGGCACATTATTTCTTTCTCTTGCAATGGTCACTGGGTAAAACCTCGGACTGTTATCATGTTAATAGATTCTCATCATTACTGTAAATGACCACCTTCTCTGAAAGAATGAGCCAACTTGTTTCATCTTGCAATGGAAGTGACTAAGCTTGCTCCTAGTCAATTAGAGTCAGTTACAGGAGTGGTAAATCAAATAGATTTGTTTGCTTTCCCTTAGTTTTCAGAGATTTGAGTTAATTAAATTACACATTATCAGAATGCACAAGACTCCCAAGGCTAAGATTTTTATGAGTCATCTCACTTTCAACGCAGTGAGCCAAAAACTGTGGGGCCTACGTACTGTTCCAACTCAGAAGATAATGGAGTCTAGAATCTTTGATGCCATCCTTTTCTTCATAATTAGAGCACACTATTGTATTTCCCTCAACACAGCAGAAATCAAAAAGTGCAATCTTTGTTTACCATCCCAAAGCACTTCTAATGTGAACTTGAACCAGAAAGCTCTTATTTTTGGCAGTAAGCAGTGGTGAAAAGGTAGAGATGGAATGTCACACTGAAAAGCTTTGCTCAAGATACGTTTGTGGGTTAATTGATCCATCCTCAAGGCTCTTTTCTGCATCAGTTTTTCCTGTTGATCTCATCTCTTCTGTTGCTACAGTACCTGCCACAAAGCAAGTCTCTCCCTCACATTCCTTAAGGGCTCTGCTCTTGGAGTCAGTCTCCTAATTGAGGCATTTCATTCAGTTTACTTCAGGGAGAGGGGCACACTAACAGTTTTCTGTGTGAATGCATCTAAAACCATGGAGAACCACACTTTCCCTCGTGCAAGATAAGAACAGCTCAATTAAGATAGTTTTTGGTACATGCACAGGACTTTTTACACAGATGAAGTTCCTGTTGTTGTAATTTCTAGCATATTCTATGGAAACTATGGAAAGTAAGACAAATTTCACCAATATTTCCCAAGTAAGAGAGCATCTAAGCCACCAGCAGCATTCAAAGATAACCAACCTAAGGAGCCACACACCAGAACAAGTCAGTCTGTCACATTTCCTAGCCATGTAATTACCCTAAAAGAAATACAGGTGACAACATCTTAGACATTCCTCTTAGCATTTGAGCCACAGCTCATTTATGCTCCTATCTTAGTAACCGCTATGTGGGACAAAAGGCAAAATCTTAACTGCTCTCCCCTCCCTCAGCACTGCTGGCCCCAGGAAAGAAACAGCAACAGCTCTGTAATTCCTCAAACCACTGAGGTGAAGAAATCCCTACTAGGTATCTACAACCAGGTAGTACAAAACACCTGCAGAAGAGCCAAGCTCTCATGGATGCTGTTCAGTGTAATAGTCACACGCTACTCGGCACAGCTACTCGTCTGTCCAAAGAGGCTAACATGGTGCCACCACACTTGTTGGAATACAACTTAAAGAACTCTTCAAAGCATTTGAGAACTATACACGTAAAACGGCATTTTATAGCCATTTATTTCATCCAGAACTGCTAATCCTTAAAAAAGGTCAAGTTACTATAATCCAAACAAGTACATTTTCTGCGTGCTCTGGGAGGGTGCTCTCTTATATCTTAAGAGAGCTGCCTCTGCTGTAGGATAACAAATTTCATCATTGCTTCACTAACAGAATTCTCTTTCTAGTTCTTGAAAGAGATTTAACCCAGCAAACAAAATAAACCTCTTGATCCCATAGACTATTTGCCTCATACTGTTGGTATAATCCATATCCCTGTAGTGATTTAGTGGGTCATGTCTGTGGGGTTTTTTTTTTACATAGTTTATATTAACAAATAGTGATTTTGTAAGCACTTCAAGGACTAAAATTGGTATTCAGATTTACTTTGTTTACTTGGTAACACAGGAGTTCACCCAGACAGCTGCCCTGCTAGCTTGTACTTAGTGCCTTATAACCTGAGGTGAGTGACAGGAATAAACCTTGCTTTCTGCTCTGTAGTTCTGAAGAGAATTCTACACGCACTTGAAAACTGTGAAGCGTAGACAAGCCCATTCAAATTATGGTTCAGCCTGATTCACTGCAAGTTTATAAGTGCTCAGCTCACTCTCAACCTCCTGCTCCAAGACTTCTGCGACAATATTAATTGTCCTGGTGACCAAAAGCCTGATGTGACCCAAGACACTACCCTTTTTTAGAAACTATTTCTCTTTATACGACCAGACACTCCTACTAGAGAGCTACAAGTCCATCTCAGGAAGCCACGTACAGACCAGGTCACAGAGCTGGATTCGCAAGCACATTCATGTGATATGAAGCAACAAGCCAAAACACACGGCCTCAAAGTATCCACAAAGTAAAAGGCTCCTTCCTGGCTGGTCAAGACAAGATGATCATAATCATAGGCCACATGGGATCCCTGAAACTGCTGTTACAATGTGAAGAACTCGTGTATTAAAGCCTTTGAAGAAAGAAAATTGGGAAGTGAAACAATCACCTCATCACTTCAGCTTCATATCTTCTGTTTTATTTTAAGGCTTACTAGTGAGGGCTTTCATGTGTGTGGGGAACGTAATTTTGTTTAAGTTTCCAGTCTCAATGTTTGCTTAATAGATACTATTTGTAAACTCAGTGTTGCCGTGTCCAATCTCTATTTGTATTTGTTTCTCTAGCATTTTTGCTCTCTGCAATGTTTATTTCTGCATTGACACATCAAGGGAAGGCCTACTTTTGGCACACACTCTTGCCAAAGCAAATTGTTTTATGCACAATTTCCTTTCATCAGAACTTCAACATATTAGCAACTTAGTATATTGCACATAAGTGTATATCAGGGTTAAAAAACTGATGGGAGAAAGAATGAGACACATGTTGAGGCAGGAAAGATTAAAGGAAAACATTTCTCTGAATTAAAGCCCTCTTAGCAGTGCAGTTGAAACACTACACCTAAAATTTTGGTTTGTCCTTAGACAAGTTCAACCCTTGATTAAATCATGTTTACAAATAATTTGTGATCCATCCTCCTCTCCTGGAAACCATCAACAAGAACTTTAAAGTACACTTTCTCTTTTTACTGGGAGAGGAACAACAGTGGGGAACAGGTGGTTAAAAATTTAAGTTACTTGACAAGTAGAACTAAAGCAATTATCTATTAACTGTCTCAAGCTGGTCTGTGATCTGGGAAGTAAAACACATGGCAGCTTAAGTGAACATACTTTGGTGTATTAGATAACATTGATCCAAGTCCAGCCCCTCCACAGCACCCAGTTAAATGCATAGATTAGCTTCTACAACTGTTTTCCAGATATAGATTCGCAGATGTTAATTAAAATAAACAACAAAGTGAACTTAGCACTTAATATACTATATTAGATTGCAGCTTTCAACATGAAGCAATCGATTGTCCAACTTCACCGGTATCTGGCAAAAATATCTTTGATAAAGGGTAACTGTCAAAGATATTTTCCTGCAGATCGTGATCTGAGATGGTCCATGCTTGTTTAAAATTCTGTTCCTTGTCCAACAGTTGTACTCACTAAAGACGACAGGCTTTACGTCACTTGGATTTTGGAAGACCTATTCATTGATTAAGTAGTAATGCAATGTCAAATAAGCTGATGCTCATTATGAACACAGAGTTCTCACACAAGGTTAATATATATCCTAGCAGGCAGGAACTTCCCAGACTTGCCTACGCATTCTTACTCCAAAGGCATTCACTGTCAACTATTAAATGCCAGTGCACATCAAACAGCTGTGCAAAAGGAAGAAGTTTGTACGTGGCAAGTTCACCACACAGCATAAGAACCTTGGATATCATTGACACTTCTTCCAACATTGATACTTACCTCATATCACCAGTACCATCCTTTAAGGACAAGAGACTGGGGAGAAGTCACAGCACATGACGCACATCACAGCATTAGCATTTCATAGCTGCAGACGTAGCATGCTTCTCACTACTAACTGGGCAAATTTTCCCATCAACAGCACAAAGGAAGAGCAGCAGGGAAACAAGCTGACATATAGGCTGCTTAAAACCAACTGAAAGGCTTGCTTTCCTTTTGGGAAGTTATAAGCTTATGGATTATCATTTACAGTTGAGTGGTGATGTTTGTAGGTGGATGAGGCATCAGCCTATGTTTAACAACGTATCTGGATAAACTGATTTCATTTAGGAATACAACCATTTTGAAATACGGCTTAGCTTCAGATCAAAGTCATTCTACTAATTGTAAGAAAGCAATTGAGTTTGAATCATCAGGCTGATACAGAAGCCTCGACACACACAGCCACTGCCTCACCCTGCTCCCCCTCAGAGGCGAGTGTATGGTGTAGACATGTACAATGCACAATCCATCTCATATAAGCAAAGTTTGTCATGACTCAGTGGTATTTAAGCCACAAACCTCCTTTTACACCCATCCAATGAAGGAAAAGATGGAAGAATTAGGAAAAACCTTTGAAATGGTAGAGCAAGGTTAGAAACTGACCACTAGAGCTGAAGAAAGGTTATGTAAAACAAACATTTTAAAGCAACTGGCCACACAACTGACTTGAAATGCAATTCAGTCCTTTTTCTTTACACAATGAGTCATTTTTCTGAGACTGCAGATGACCAACAGATCATAGAGCAACATTTCATAAACCCATCCATCTGGTGTCTAGCCTCACAATAGTCTTAGAGGAAAAGAGTCAGAGAATGATTTAATTAAAATGTTCTCATAATTGTAAGCCAAAATTAATCTATGGGTAGTTTATATCCATGTGATATATCAGAATTTACACACTTCTTCCTTCTTTTCCCACAAATACTTGTAGGCAGCAGCCTTCACTCTCACTGATCAAGCTTCAGTTTATTCTGCTTAAAAATCCAGGACAAGGCAACAAGTTAACTTGCCTGCAAGACACCACCAGGGACAGCAAGGGGAAAGAAAGACAGTGGGAAGCTGAAGAGATTTTGAATGGAAGCAAGACATGAAACCAATCCATTTCAGCATTTCCATTCTTTTTGAAAAAGTTAACTTCTCTCCACCATCAGTTTGCTCAACACAAATAAAATAAGGATAACCGGTGGACTACAGAGGGAACATGAAAAATGTCAAGTTCAAAGAAACAGAGGCATTGTGTGGTGTCATCACATCTTGAAATGAGAATAATAACATATTTCAAGTTGTACAAATACTGCGGTTCTTACATCAGTCCTAATTTAAGGATAAATTTTTCCTTTTGATTTGCAAGGAAATTTATAGACAGTCAGAATCATTAATCATAGTGGTGCCATGTACTACATCAATAACTCCTGTTTGGTAATACCCAGCGGAAATATAAGCACGTCCTCATTTTCTTTCCCTCATTTCTGAATTATCTGCAATTGCTTACAATATATTCTTACAGTGCTCACATCACTGACTCAACATGACAAAATGGTAGCTGAACGTCTTAACAGTCAGCCTTAAAAATTACAACTGACAGTAACCTCTTTCTTACAAAATGCACCCAGCCATCATGATGCTGAACGGCCTGTGTTATGACAGCTCCCTGTAGTAGCAGAGAGGCCTAACCTTTTCAAGACTGGCAGGTTAGATACTAGTGAGATTTAAAACTTACTGTACAGTTATTAACCAATAGATGAAAGGCCTTTGTGAGGTTTAATATTTGCAAAAGAACTGCAGGTTATCCACTGCATAGCCTGAAAGAGGGGAGCTGGAGAAAAAGAAGTCTCAGTGGGATTATATTACTCTCTAAGTTTGCTGATCAATCTGCAAAGTTCTAGTGATGCTAGCAAAACTCTTCACACCTAAAGACAACTACAAAGCACAGACTTATTTCCTCACCCAGTTCCCTATTTGTACATGTTTTATCCACTCCTGGACTTGGAACACAAATCAAAAAGCTTACTGTGAACAAATGCGATTAGAAAACGGTAATTTTTTGTTCTTGTTTTTCAAGTAGTTGCATTGTGATACATGCAGTGGTTTTGAGACTGGTGGGTGTGTCTGGTTTGGAACAGAAATTAGAGTTGATAAATTCTTAGTACAGCTCTAGAGTGAAGTATCTGTTATGATATTATTGCAGTTCATGCTATCCTCTTAATGATCTTGTTATTTGTAACCTCAATTTTTCCCCACCCTACTGTCTCTAGGCTCCCTTTCCAGGCTTTATACTGCTCCTTACAATCTCTGCCTTACATCTCTGTCCTGTCCATAAGTAAGGCATTAATTTTGCACATGGTCAAGGCTTCAGTCTCATGAAACACAAATAGTACCTACCAACGCTGATGAAAGAATCATTCCACAGACACACAAAGGCAAATGGCTTTGGACCCCCCACTAACAGTAAAGAAAACTTGAAGGAAGGAAAACTTGGCAGTTGGCAGACCTAATCACATTTTCATAAGGATAAGATCTTACAAATTCATAAGCATTGGAATACTTCTGTAATACATGTTTGAGACCCCAGTCACACTTGTTATGATTAAAGAGTTTGTGAAAGAAAACAAAACAAAAAAGAAAAAATCCACCCAGGCCTGTAGAGGATCAAGAGATACTTGCCAGTCAGTGCATCTCTGGCATTGAAACAAAGACTTTGATTTTGCCTGATTTTTGATTATGCAAGATAAAGCCTTCAAAAGCACAAGTATTGCTATCTAGCAGGCCTTGGCTTAAAACAAAAACTTCAGATGCACAAGACCCTGTTGTCTCCGGAGTAGCTTTCACCCACCACTCAGGAATTGTTCCAGACCCATGGGAGTTGATCATATTAAAAACATCATCAGGAAGCAAGGATATGCTCTGAAAAAAAGAATAGTAGAACATGCCAGAAATGCTAAACATCTCATTTCAACAATTACAGATGCTCTAACATTTTGATTTGGGAAAGTGGCAAATAAAACTTGATAAATACAACAGCAGGACAATTTCTGAGTTGTTCATGTGCCATTTTCCTTGAATTTCCCTTCAGTGAAGAGACTCACTTGTGAAAAATAACTCGGAAGCACAGAAGGCAGAGCAAGCGTAAGGATATTTGGTGGTGCAACACCACAAATTACTTAAGCAAGATGAATGCTCTCTAAGGTTTCCCTGACAATACAGCTCCATATTTGTTATCCCATACAAACATCCTAGATGAACAGTGACAAGCAAGCTAAGTACTAGTGACCTTGCCTTCACGTTTTTCTGCTCTAACCCCTCCTCTATGATTGCACACACTTGTAAATGAGTCAGCTACAGAAACAGCTGCCATCAACTCCTATTTTGGTGCAGGAGGTGGTCAACTGCATCAGTTACTACACCTTCATTTCACAATGCCAGCTTTTCAGTAACTTACCAGCACGCTATGGAGTATTGCTTTCAGAACCTGGAAGCAGTAATTTTTGCCAGAGGACTGTATTATGACTTCATTGCTGGAAGTAAAGCTTTCATTGTTTAAGGTACTGGCAGACTTTCATAGAAGAGAAGGCAAAAGATAAGCTTTCAGCACAATTTTCTATTCAGGCACATATCTGTATCTCTACCTGCCTTTGTGTTGAAATAGCAGTTTCTCTGTGATTCACCTTTCAGCTCTTATAGTTCGGGTAGCTTGAAAAAAAAGTCGCCCCATGAAGGACTCAAATATGGGAAAGCTCCTATATGAAAAGACTTCAACCCTTTAAGATCCATACCAGATCTGTATCAGACTCAGCAAGGGATACTGGAAATCATGCAGTGAACTGTCAAGAACAGAAATCTAGTCCTCTTTGGTAAAAATCAGTATTGTTGTATCCTTATTAAATGCATTTAATGATTCTAAAATGAAAATTCACATGAACTGCTCCAGGAAGAGCTATGCAAAAATAATAGTTTAAGACACCATTGTGCACTTAGGGGATCATTTGTAGCCAGCCTGGGTAATAATCCTCTGATTTAGTTTTATTTGCACTAGTCCAGGAAACTATGCTGGATCCTGAACCAGCACAAACACTACTACAGGAAGCAGAGTCAATGGAACAACTTTGAGAGATTTCAGATAAGCTCCATGACAGCTGTTATAAAGGATCAAGGATTTTGTGGGACTCTTACAAGTTGTGTTTCCATCTACCAATTAAAAAAAGATTTCAAATACTTGAAATTTTCATTGTAGTAACAAAAGGAGGTGGCTGAGACTAGATACCCACTAGCTCAAGTCTGACAAACACACTGGCAAACCACTCACCATTTTACCTGTTTAACTTTGCTCTCTTGAGGTTACTGTCTGAGTGAAATAAGACACCAGCACTTACACCAGATATTGTACATACTAAGGTATAAAGATATAAGAACAGCTTACAAGAAGCTGTTCTGCTTCTACTAGGAATTTTTTTTCTACTGCAGTGACTTAAGAAATTTACAGAAATCCCTCATCCAATGGTAATGTAATGCTGCAGATCCAACAACACATATTTAGATCAGTACACACTATTACAGTTTTCCAGCTCAGTGGCACATGATCAGTGCTTACAGGAAAATCAGCAATTCTCAGCCCTAGTGATGATCTAGGCATACTGTTAGGCAAAGCTCTGGTACCAATTCTTAACCCTTTGCTCATGTTGCAGCAAAAGCAATTCTTGCACTTACCAACAATTTGTCTTGTTATATTTGTTAAATCAAGGTCTGTAACAATTAAGTTCGATGAACCTTCCAGAAAAGAAAGCTGTTCTTCCCAAAATTTCCCTGCCATTCCTTAAAAACATTCCCAACACACAAGGCTAATGTCTTACTGTCAAAAACCAACACAGTAGGACCTGTCACAACAACAGTATGACCTGGAGCACGGGTCCACCCAGGGAGCACAGGCAGGAGCAAGAGACAAGTGCTGGAGATGAGGCTACAATATATGGCCGGGGTCCATGCAGGAGACAAGCTACCTACTAGAAGAGGACTTGAGGTCCTTGCACTGGGCAGTGCCAGAGCCAGGCACTCCTATGATAAAGCTTAGGCAGGAATGGAAGGCATGAGACTGAGCTTAGATGAGGCTCCTGAGTACATGGGCAGGGTTCTGTGTGTGTCCCACATGATGCTTGTCTGGCACATTGGTGCCCTAAGGACTCTGACTTCAAGCAGTTCTTGATGAACAAACTTGAACTACTTACTGAAATATAGCATCAGTAGAAGAATCAGGTTGCAGAAAAGGTTTACTTTTCCACCAGTAAAAGCCAACATTCCAAGAAGTACATGTGAGACTAATGATTTACTGACATTCTAATTGTATTATCATTTAAAAAATGTTATTCCAACCCAAATTTCTGTCTAAATTTGAGAGCAAGAAGGTCTAGCTTTCAAATTTTTTTGAAATTTTTTTGCGGGCTACTAAACATCAGTAAAGTTATCACCTTGAAGTGTGGGGAAAGTTGATATAAAATGCCTGAGTGAACTAATTTCCCTAATTGCAAATAAGTTAATTGATTTAATAAATCACACATCATCAAAAAGGAAAATATCAGGGCAAAGCCAAACATGATTTTAAAAATTCCCATTTCCTTCTGTTTATAATTCTCAGATTTCTTTGTACATCTGCAGACAACTGCTTCAGTCCCAACCCCTGCCTCACACATGGTGGGGCATATGTCAGTTACCTACACTGCTTTTTACACTCTTCCATCTTTTCCTTTCTTCCCAAATGTTCACATCCCTTCCTTCTACCACCCATCCCATGGATCTACCTAGAAGAGGCTGATTTTCTCTCTTGTGCTTCAATCATGAAGTGCTTTTGACAAGTGCTCAGCTGAAAGAAATCTAAATATGTTCCTGCACATTTTCAGTTTACTTCCGTCCCCCAGAGCGGATTCTTAAGGACTGCAAGAAGTAACTCCATCAGATGTCAGAGCCCACAGGCTTTGCAGAGCAGGGCTATACAAGCACAACTGCAGTGCCACTGACAGTTCAACACCTCCTAGTACAATTTTGGATCTTCTGTAGGCCCTTCTTCACTCCCCTCTAGAAGAAACATTAAGCAATGCCAGTATGTACAGACAAATTCACAAGTTCATGATCTCCTTTGACTTCACTTACTTAACCCCTTACAACAAGGAACATGCCAAGCCATTAGTATCTACAACATTGATTCAATACAGGTAACAGCCAGTTTTGTGGCTTCAAGCAACATCACCCCTAGGGAGCCTGCTACATACCTTGAAATCTAAATCCAGACGCTGTTAACTAAGACAAAAAACCTCATAATAGATTCCAAGCCTGATAATCTCTACAAACACATGCTGTAACAATGATGTCACTACCACAACTGCCCAAAACAGAAATAGAAACAGATCCTTTAGAAGTGACCAGATGACACTGTAAAGCTAAGGTAACTCTTAATTTCAAACCAGAAATAGTCACAAATGTACAATGAAGTAAATGACTTTTTTTTAATCCAACTTCTAAATCTTTGGTTTCCAAGTTTGAAGTCCAGCTGTCTTGCTTAGGTAAAATCATGTGGCATTTCATTAATTAGCCTCAGTCCTTCAGAACACTAATTTGTCCCACATTGGTCATTGTCACTAACAAACCTTTACTGAAGAGCTTTCAGGACAGTGCAAGTGCTGTATAGATGAGGCCCAGCACCCCCCTGCTGCTGAAGGAGGTCGAGTAGATAAGCCTCTCGCTGCCAGATCTCACTGTAGAAGGCAAACCAGAAATGGTTCACAGCAGCAGTGTCTTTCTACACTAACCACCGGTGTACAGCTAGCCATTACCATCTGGGCACCACCATGGCTCATGTCCATAAGAGAGCCATTAATGGAAAACAACTACGCCCAGACAGAGATTACAAAATTGTAAGAAAGCCCAGGAGAGATTATTTGTTGGTCAGTACCACAACAGCAAGGTGCTTGATATGTTTCTATGAAGGTTCACTTCACTACAACTCTTCCTCTCCAGCTTTATTGCAGATGCGCTTCAGTATACAACTATTTTAAATGTTGCCTTTAGTTGCAAAACACTTTCATGTAAGGGATATGAGAAAGGAATGGTTGATTTAAACCTGTCTTTCCTGTACTACAGAAAATTCAAACACTCTATGAGGTTCTGTGCACCTGATTAAGCGTATAATACTCAATAGCCCATTGTACACACTGCACCCATTCGGCAATCGGTACAGGTAGTTAGATTGGAGAAACAACTTGGTGCAAGTACTTGCATTTACTGTTTAACAGTTTTGGTAGCCAATCTGGTGAGCAAATATAGTAAGAAACAGGTCAAAACCTTAACATGTAAAGATTAAATTACTCCATCCTGGGAGTAAGGTGTCAAAAGTTTCCCTAAATTAATAAGCAACAACTACAGCAGAACTGTCTAAAAGCTGCATTTGTTTTCCAAGGTATTTTTCAACTGGCAAGAGAAGTTAAAACAACCTTTTCAGTGCAATAATGGCACCCTGCATGTGCATTGCTGGCAGAGAAAAAACATACAAATCCTGTGATGGTTCAGTCAAGACAGAGTGAATTGTCACATACTATCAAGACTCCAAAGGTTCCATCCAAGTACATTCACACACGCTTACTCAGCTAGTTACTTTTTTTTTCAGGACTCTGACATTTAAAGAAAAAAATCAGTTGACAGTTCTAGATTTGGGGAAACTTGAAGTCTGGTCTTCAATGTGTCACATTAGTGGCAACTATGTGTTGTCCCTGCTTGCCAAAGTCCTAGTTACAGTAGTCTGCTGCTTCACTAAGGAAACTTTCATGAAGTTTCTCACAAACATCACATTCTACAAGACAAGTTTATCCAAGGACAGGACAATTTTCCCCCACCCAAAGTTGACAGGTGAACTCATATGTCTTGAACAGGAATCTTGTAGTCTAAACATTTATAGTAAAAGCGGACTTAATACATCACTTCAAAAAAATGAAGCCTTGTAGGGCAAAGTGCAAGTTGATCGGTAAATAGTGCATTCACACCCCCTTTAAAGTTAATTACTTCAGGAATAAATATTTTCTTGCTTGCTGCCATCACACTAGTACTGAGTTGTTCTCCACCTGAAGATAAATCCCAAGTCTTGTGGCAAAGTTATGCTCCACTTGCTAAGATTTATTATTTATATGCAAGCAATAATAATATAGTATCCAGGAAGATGCATCAACTAGATAGCTAATTCAACAGGTACAAGCAGAACCTCTTACTCCACAGAAATTAGAATAGAAAGAGCTCAAGCTATTTACTGACTGTGGCACACCTGTTAGCAAAGTAGGTAAACAGAATAAATTAAGATAAGGTACATAAACCACATTGTGACAAATTTTCAAACCAAAAGTAAATTATTACTACATTTCAGCTTCTGGAGGAACAACTCAAAGGGTCTTCAGCACAAGTTCATGTTGGAGAGGCATTATTTCTCAATGGTGCCTCTTAACCACAGGGGAAAAATAAAGCAATTTAACCGTTTTACTTCTCACTGGAAACAACTTACAATCCATATTCTGCAGGAAAGGGCTATGAATCAGTGAAATTATCTCATCTACCAATATTTGACAATAGCTATGAGGCAGATTACTAAAGACAACATTTTCCAGATGAAGCAGTCTTCTAATTAGGCATAAAGAGGACTTTTTTCTTCCTTTTTCAGAAAAGACTGCTGCAAGGCAAGACAATAGAAATGGCACCATCTGCTAATAATCCAATTAGAGAATTTCAAAGCCCCAGCTAAAAAAGCTAGCTGTTAGTGATTTATTTTTCTAAACATATTTTTCAATTACACCACATGGAGGTCCACATGCTTTCTCATGACGCTCTACTTGGAAACTACAACAATTCCAAGGATCAAGGAGAAATCACTTCACATGGTAATGCGAAACGCAAACTTTTCCCAGTTTATTTTTTTGTCTCCAATTGTGACAGAATATATCTATAACTTTACTTGTTCTCATATTCCTCCATGATATGAAATAAACATGTCTCAAACATGACTTATAGCAAGGTACTCCTAGGAATGTTCTAGGACACACCCTTTCTTCCTATTTGGTTTATGGACAAAATTATCATCATATGCAGAACAACAATGCTAATTTGCCTACTGTGACTAAGTACTCTGAAGTGTTGTATTTGGAAAGTAATTGCTGCTTATCACTCCAGATGCACAGAGAGGGCATCTTGTCTACCACTGTTTAGGTGGCCCAGATGTTGGATTATCAATGTCAAACAAAAAAGTGTGAAATAATTGGACGTGACTGTCAGTTACACCAACTCCAAAGGAACATCACATCCAGGTAGAACGTGAAGCAGTACCCTGTTGTAATCAAGAAGTTCTCCCAAGTTGTAGAGTTTTTGATCTAAAGGTGACTTTATGGTAAAAGAGATCTGCTAAAACAAGTATGCGTCCAGAAAAACTTCAATAGCTACGTGTCCTGTGGCAAACAGCTGCTAAGTTGTAAATCTTAGTCCACCATAACTACACCAGGCCCAAATCTTTATTTTTCCCCCTCTCATTTTCCATTCTCCAGATTAGCCTCTGGACAAAAATCACAAAACATTAGAAGACATCTCAGCTAATAAGTTTAAGATGGTTTTACTAGGCCTTCAGAAAAAGTAGCCCGATTGATAGCTAAACGTTTTCTTACAACTGAATACCTTGTTTGTGGCATTATGTAGTAACTTGAAAAAATGTGCACACCACAGGCTTGCGTGTTGTTGGTTTTTTTCCTTAAAACAATAGAAGAGATGACAGCTCAGTTGTCCATTTCATTATTTCTGGCACAGAGAAACCTTTCACTACTATTATACAAGCACGTTCTCACAGATGAAAGGGGCCCCATAGTGTCAGAGGACCAGAAAAGTCACTTCACTGACATTGAGCTGGTGGTTGTGCTGTAAAATAAGCCACTGATAGCCACAAGTAACCACTCCCCTAAATGCCTCATTTAACTTGCCAAGCCACTTAGTAAGTGCAATGAGTTGGCAAAAAAAGTCTCATTTTTCCACAATTTTACATATCTGGCCAGTATTTCACTGTACAACAGCTCTTGAAGAAACGTCTAAGGCTGGACATGGGTTAGCACTGCACAAGAAATATCTAAATGCCCAAATCTACAAGTACAACAGAAAAATTTGGCAGCATTTGCTGCTACCACTCTAAAACCCAAGTCATTCAAGTTGCTCTTAAAAAGCTTTTAGGCTTTTTAAAACTTAGAAAGCCAAAATCAAATCTGGGGGAGGGGATTTGCTTCATCCCCCAAGGTTGCCACTATACACAATCTGTGAACAATATTTTCTTATTCACTCACCTCTAGTACTCCTGCAGTGTGGTGCAGCACATGTTTTGCTAGCAGCAAAGAAAATTTAGAACTTAATCACAGCATCTCAGTGCAGGCTAACCTACTGTGCAACAGCAGGCCAGATAAGAGATAAACACCATGAGTTTCATCAGCTCCTTGCTTAACAATATACTTTCACTGAATAGCATACAAAAAGTATTCTGCAGTTTCATCCAAATATTCCTGAGTTGCTAAGTAATAAATATATATATTCAGTCAAAAAATCACAGGTAACCTATTTACCTGGCCCGATGTTTGTTCCTGTTTCTTTGCTATTCAGATATTCTGGGCCAGAGGTTAATATACAGCTTCTTGCTGCTAACACTTGCTGAAGAGAAAAAGAGGCTTGTCTAGATTTCATCAACTCTACTGTGAGATAGTATCAAGACTTGAAGCAAGACTACTTTGCTTTTTCAGGATGCTCCTGTGAACTTTTTCCAGGTACAGTTACAAGAACTCTTAGCTTCTCTGTTCCTTCGCTCATGAAAAGAAAAGTTTTTTCTTTTTTTTAATCTTATGCATACATAAGCTAAGTATTAAACCTTTCCCTCTGCAGAGGGTTAATAAATCATGAGTCAATTTCAAAGTGATAACAAAACTTGGGCTCAGAGTATTTCTGCATGTACCTGTCATTATATTCAAGTTGTCATTCCTAGTATCCCTGCGACCGATTGCTTTCTTTCCCAGGATCAAAGCCTAGGCAACAGTTTCAGTGGTCCTAAGATTGATTTGTTGAGATTACTGACTTCAGAGAACTCGTGTACATGTGATGATACGCATTCATTTATAACATAAATTGATAACCTTCATTACCTGCCAAAACAAACGTGCAACAGTGTCCATTTCTAATACTATGATCTGGTTCATCAAATAACTAATGAGGAAATACACAAACTGGGAAAGGCAAAAGTCTATTATGAAATGAACTGTACAAACAAGCAGCACTTTATAGAGTGGGCAACTACATAAAATCAAGCCTGCATTACTCACAATCACAGAAGTTTCGCAAAATATGATTGCCCTCTTAGTTGAATTTGTCATTAATAAATCTTTGAGAAACTCCAGTGCTCTATCAAGCACAAAAACACTGCCGTTCCCAGTTTTAGTTTCTTTAACTTGGTCCCAAAGGTTAAGGCAGAATATGAACCTGGGGTAAGCAGATTTTGCCTTAAGCAGAGACACGTAAAACTGAACAGATATTCATGGAAATCAGTCCAAACCTAAGAGACTGCAGATGAACCCTTTTTGGATGAGAAGGTCATGTCTAAGCAAAGCCTCGGACTAGTCACAGAATGCTCAACTAGTCACTGTAGATATACAGTACAGACCAAATATTAAAGGTAACTTGGCATTTCAAGCAGGCTGTAGAGATTGAGTAACTGACTTCTATCAGCCTTATGCCATCTGTATTCAGTTCTCCTTTGTTCCTGAGGCCTCCTATTAAAAGAAAACAAACACAAACAAAAAATCCCTTTAGAGTAATTTATAATTTTTCTGTAATGATATCACTCCTACATACTCTAAACAGCCACCCTTCACCTTAATGAAGCAACTGGGACTTTGTCTTCTCAGGTTTTGATAGATTTCTTCCAACAAAAATAGGAATTTGTCAGTGAAGTGCCTTAACTTCACCAGTTAAATGGCACAGTCCCAAAATATAACCACTGAGATGAATATCTGACCTTATCTATGGGCAATAGTGAAAGCATGTCAGGAGACAACCGATTGTGAGCTGGTACTTCCAAAAGCAGCAGCAGATTGCTGAAGGCTTATGCAGTAAGTGGGTAAACTAAAAGACTCAAAGGAGCTACACTCAAGGCAGTCCTTGCCCAGACAGCAGCCAGACAACTTCATACCATTACACTGGGCAAGATGAAAGACATCTGTAACTCAAAGCTGGAGTAAAAGTCCTGAATCACCATAGTCCACAAAACAATTACCGCACTTGTCTTTCTACAACCACTGGGCAGAAAGGCTCCTCCAGCGACTGATTTAGAGAACGAGTACAACTTAAACTGTGAGGTCAAAGTATAAAAATTTGTTTACATCAGTCTCTGAATGAACCCATGGGTTTTAGATGGAACATGAAGAAACTAACATGCCTGATGATGTTCCATGTCTTGCATACAAGCTTCTTTTGACAGAGCTGGTTAAATGAACAACAGCATTCTGTGCACACCCCACACAGGTGAAGGGATTGAGCTGTAGAACTATTTGGAATGTTTCACCGTGAAAAATTGCATTCCTACGTGTTTCTAAAAAAAGCATTGAATAAAAAATAATCAAACGGCATCTTTCCAGGATGGTTCCCTAATTCAGATCAATTCTTCGTAATTCAAACACTTGCAGTTGTGCAAGTTTCAGGCTTGCGTGGCCGAACACAACCCGCAAGTTTGTCGACTGTTGTGTGAAACAACAGCAGAAAGCAATTCAGGAAAGACTTGCATTGCCAGGCAGCTGCGTCTCAGTCCGGACAGTGGGCAGCAGCAGGGCAGCCATCCCAGCGGCCTGTTCCCACAGCACAGCAAGTGGCTCCTGGGCTCCACTCCACGGCCTGAGGGAACAGCAGCCCCGGGAGCTGAGGAGGGCAGATGGCAACTTCGACACAGGCACAAAAACTAGGTCAGTTTGTGTTGCGTTCGTGGTTTTTGAAGGGCCGGGAATGAACTCGCACGAGGCAGCTCTAGGCGTTCATGACACTACACGGAGCAGGCTGGGGAGGAGATCCCTTGGAGCGCACTAGGGAGCAACACCACAGCACGGCCTCTCAGCTGCAGATTTAACTCCTTTATATCCCTTAATGTTTTATCCACATACTTCCCTCAAACTGTCACACTGGCAAAAGCCAAGCAGAGCATTTCTCAAATGAGGCTTGCCTTGCCTGCTTCTAAATTTTACTCGGTTTTTTTTTCCATGGCAACTGTACTCCCATTGCTCACT
The DNA here is from genome assembly GCA_013396935.1 of Baryphthengus martii. Lineage (NCBI taxonomy): Eukaryota > Metazoa > Chordata > Aves > Coraciiformes > Momotidae > Baryphthengus > Baryphthengus martii. The sequence goes on along the minus strand of VWZK01011945.1, from coordinate 7,807 downwards.
TGAGCATGCAGTACAGAGAGAAGAGGTCACAATGAAGTTAAGGTCAAGAAATATCTTTGTGACATGACACTAAGATCATATTGGACAGACCACTATCATTCCCAGTTATGGCATGTGGCTCAAAGGAAAGAGCTTTCTGAGCAGTTCCCTCTCAGTTTTATTCAGCTCATTTGCAAAGAAAATGCAATGGTGCAACAGTGTTGTATTTTAATGTAATCTATATACTCCGTATGTGATAAGGAAATGTGATAACATCTCACAGCAGAGCCAACATTCACTTCAGGCTTTGAATTCTATTTTCTATAACTAAACTATAGAAGTGAGGATAAGCACAGCAAACAAACGTATGACAAAGATACACTTCAACTGGAGGCAAACAACAACAAAAAGAAAACCGTAACAATACCCTAAAAAAATAGCAGCACAAAGCTATTGGATATGGTTTCCTCTGCCTTGTTGACATACTTAACATTGAAAAATAAGTTGTTTTAAAGTAAAATATTGTGAATACTTGATCAAAATATCCAATTCCACAACAATTTTGTTTTAACCTTAGTTACTAGAGCTACACCGCTTTCTGACAATCAATTTCCGACTCTGAAGATGGCTGAGCTGCTGCTTCAGGGAGAAACTACTTCAAAGCTTCCTGAGAAACATGTATTTCACTTCCCATTGTGAAGGTCATTGTTTGAAAACTTATCACTAGTGCTGAGTAAACCCTTCAGCTTGACTAGGAGACAAATCCTGCGACTTCTTCAGAATCCCATTTTCCAGTACTTGAAAATGAGAAGTTAGATTTCCCAAGCTTAGTGCTTACATTCAACCAACTATTGTACTGAAACCTGGACTGGACACCAGCTGTCAGTATAAACAGTTCCCTAATACTTTGGTACTTGTATAAACTCAAACATTATGTAGGACTCCAGTGAACTTTTAAAGGAGACAGCTTTATCATGCACTTCCTTTTTCAACCATAGCTATCCATTAACCTTTTAGTAGCAACATGCTTGAGAAAAGATACGTAAAATCAAGCTGTTAAAATTACTAATAAGAACTAGGTTCTATTCTAAAATTATTAATAAGAACAGGCTTTATACTCAGCAGTGTTTACACACAGTATTTCCCAGGAGGATGATAAAGTCTCACCAGACCCATACATGCTTTCTAGCCATTCCAAGTCATATCCCAAATGCCTACAAACTAAATGTTCATTATTTCAAATAGCTGTCTTTTGAGACCTCTGTTAAAACAGAAGTTTCCGTACCCAGAAAAAACAGCATAGCAAATTATGAATAATAATTTAAACGCAAATTGTCCTCATTCATCCTCCACTATCAAATAATCATTAATTGTTTTAGGTCCTTCTCATCAACCCTTCTATTCCCAAGACAACAAAAATTTGTTTCTCATGAAGCAGCTCAAAGCAGCTGCTTTCTGCACTGTACTTTTAAAACTTGCTTCACTCACCTGTAACTCCAGAAGCAAGATGACTATATAGAAAGAGAAATGAGGAGGCAGCTCAAAGAGCTAACATGACTTCTATGCTGAAGAGTAGTTGACATTATGGGCTAAAACTAGTAAGGAAACAATCAGAAAAGAACAAATTGTCTGGTAGCCAAGATAAGTCAGGAACTAAATGACTAAATGAAAGGCTGGGATCTTCAGGACTCCTGAGGAAAGGTAGGAGCTCAACATGTAACTATTTCAAGCACTTCACTTGTTTGAAGATGCCAGCCAAAGAGATAAAACCCAACATGCTGCAATTCATCTTAATTCATATTCTGTTGGAGGAAGCATTAATTACATAAACTTTTGCCAGTTTTCTACATAAAAATTAAGCACATGTGATTCTCTTCCCCTGAAGGAAAGGCAGGAATAAAGTAACCATCATTACAAAGGTGTATAAGGAGTCAGCCTAAGTGCTCTCTAATAAAATAAAACCTGTGGTAAACAACTGAGTCACTGGATGAGTCTTCCTACTCATCCCACCTCATTTAAAGTTTGCCTACGGAAAAGCTTTAATTGGGATTTACTTTCTCAAACTGGGAAGCGACTGCCAAAATAGTTTGTGCTAGAAATTACAAAATTAAAAAAATCACAAGTATCTTACATAAACGATCTAAGATCAGGGCAGCTGTTAAATTTAAGGTAGAACTTAAATATAACTTCGGCAATTCACATTTTGCTAGTTGGTAGCATACTGTACCTGTGAAACACAAGACAAGTGAGAATAATATACCTGATACCAAATTTGCAAGTGTTTTAAGTGTAGCCAGTTCTATAGACTCATCCTGTTCCCTCATGGTATGAAAGAAAGCCGTGGTCAGCAGAGCAATTGCTCAAATCCATACACTACTTCCAGAAACATGAATCTTGCAGAATTCAAAGCAACTCTAAGCATAGTAACTCTTACAGTTCAGAAGGCTTCTAAGCACACTGAACTTGAGCTCAAAAACTTCAGTAACATCATAGATGCAGTGTAATGTTAATAGATGCTCTTTCATTTGAGTTTCACATTATCCTGAAAAACTTACGAAGTTCAAGGTTCATTATACTTCTCATTAATTGTCCAGCTAATCAGCAGCATAAGATAACCTTGGAATCATAACAGTACCCTGAATTGAGAATAAGTATAGGAGAGCCAGGAAAGTCAGTTTAGGATCATATATAGTGATACGGTTAAATTCCAAAAGATCAAATAAGGCTGGCCATCCTCCAGAATCATGGCTAGAGATCAAGCTGAGGGAGAAAATTAATGACAAGTGAGCTAAAAGCAGGGAGATGTAGCTGAAAATTTAGCGTAAAGGTAACTCAAGTCAAAGGTCACACTCTCTTGCTAGCGAATTGCTTAACTAAATGAACATTGTCAACTCTAAAGACTCGATGTCTCAAGTTATATTAAAATCTGCTTCATGTGTAAAATAAACAGCCTCAGCAGAAGGTGTTAGGTAATGGATGTCTGCCCTAATGAACTACCTGATTTGCACACTTTTCCCTGCCAGAAATGATGGCAGCTTCTCAATGAGCAGCTTCCAGGTCAAGCAGTGCAAGCAGCCAAACCCATCATCTCTTCATCTAAACCTGACAATTGATTACACTTCTTTTACATCTGGCTTTCATTAGTCATGCTCTCAAAGCTGGTGCACAGCACAGCCTGCAACACCACTGAAACCCAAAGTAGCAATGATGACTTAAACCCTTAAGTACAACAGCTGACAAAAGCTTTTGCCAATTGAAGAAAAATCTAGTAGCTCTTTGTACGCACATTGCTAACATGTCTTCTCTAAATCCACTTTTTTTTGAAGTGCACACGCCAATAAAATCATGATATTATCTACAGGTAACCACTACCTTTTGTGTAATAGTAGCTTTTGGGAACACTTCTACTGCAAATTCTGTATTAAAACCAGTTTCGGTATAATCTTTGACACAAGGTTATCTGCCCTCAGGGAACAATATTTTACAATTGAGCAAACCTCAAGAGATGGACACTAAAGATGCAGCTTGAGGTCTGTAAGGCAATGGAGGTTAAGCTTAGAGACACATGATCCAGAGAAAAACATCATCATCTTCACAATCAGTCACTGAATCAGAAAACAGTCATTACAGTCAGAACCTGTCACTGTGTTATGATTAGAACTAATCCAGCCTGAAGTGGTAAGGTGCATCATTTCAGAGGAGCTACAGAATCTTTTACTAGTATTGTTGAAGAAACAAGCAGACAGGAGCAGCAAAGAGAAATGATCAAGTCCTTTGCTCGCAGCACAGGTTTATGCTGGCTTAAATTGTTCATAGAACCACAGCACTAGTATCTTGACTTTCCTTGCCTCAACTACTGAGTAGAACCTCAGCCAGCAGACCTGCAAGATAACCAAGGGTGCCAGCTCTATGAAAACAGGCAGCAAGTTGGAGGAAAACATACAAGTGAGAAAGCCATCATAAAATAAATGTACAGGAAACAGACTCATGAATTCTGCTGCTTACACCAACAACACTGCTTTGTGTCTGTAGCTATCTGCATTTAAAAACATCCAAAAAAGCCCAGGAGAAAAACAACCCTGTGGACAAAAAGTCAAAACCAGTAATTGTCTATCAATATTTTATCATAGTACCAAAAAAAATTTGAGTTTTGCACTTGGAGAAAGACAGTGACATCCAGTGGTTCATTACTGAGTCAGTGATGTGTTTTAAAATAGCTATTTTCAGAAATATTTCTTAAGACCTATTACTCATTTCAATAAGATCATTTAAACAAAAGCCAGATCACAGCTGCTCAGATCAGCACACAATTTCAAACAGATCCTGAGACACTGCAAAGATTCCGCACACCCCAAGAAAAACACAGAAGTAGGCTTAGTGCAATCTTTATACTGCTATTCTTTGTTACGATCAATGTAAAAAACCCTGCTAACAAAATAAAGAGCATTTGACATCAAATGCCTAATAGAAGTTAGCTATGTTCTTATTGCTATGATCAAAATTAAATCTTTTTTTAATGAACACATGCCCTAAGTTCCTTAAATTTGTAGTTCCAGCTTTGTATGTGTATAGCATAAGAGTAATAGATGAATATATTAATAGTTGCCAAATTGAAAAGACCAAGTAATGAAAAGCTTTTCGTTGTGCTGCTTAAGTATATTTTAAAAGGTAACTTCAGTATTTTATTTTGACCAGATAAAAAGGGTGCAATATCTCAGCCATGGGACTGTAACTATGTTCATAAGGCTTGCCAAGATCACCAAAAAGTTGAACAAGTAGCTTCAAAATACATACATATCTATTTTATGAGTTTGGTGCTACCCAGGATGAAAATACAAGCAAAGCAATACCTAAGTATTTCAAAAGCAATAAATGCAAGGAAATAATGTCCAAATCAACCTTTTTACAGCTGCACAAAGTACACTAGTTTAATAGGGAGCAGAGAAAAAAACACGTAAATCATTAAATTTTTATTTAAGTATTTTTTTCCCCTATTGTATTTCTTTATGTTTCAATTTCTGTCACTTGACACTTAGTCAGTGACAACGCAGACTTGCTGCTTCACACTGGGCTAATGAGCAGAACACAGCACCCCAGTAGTTTGTGTTAAATAGCTGTGTCTTAAGCCATTCTATAATGTGGCAGACACAGTTCACCAAAAATTAGTTCTGATTGCTGAACAAAGCAACATTTTGCTGCTTCCCTAATTCTGAGGGTATCCCTAGAAGGAAGCCTATGTATTTTAGGATAAGAGTGTTTCAGTGCTGAGAACAGCTTGCGTTCCTACTTTCAATGAAGGACACAGTTACACATCACTGCTACTAATATATTTCACAGGAATTTGCCCAAATTCACACTGGCATTTTCTAGTAAGCATTGCTCAAGTTAAGATTTAGGCAAGAAAATACATATATCTTAATATTTTATCTTGACATCACCATTGGTATAGAGTGGTTTTCTGAAGAGAACCTAAAAATCCCAAGATGAAGCCACCTAAGCATGAGTACCTTATCTAGGCTAAATTTGACTAAATTAAGACTTTGTAAAGGCTGACACACTGCCTCACACTGAATGACATCACAAATTTCATGGCTGGGAAGCTTTGTGCACCCCACATTTCATGCCATTCAGTAATATAATTTGTCTATGGAAGAAGATTAATTGTATTATTAAAGACACTATAATCACAAACACAAACCAGCAAATACGGTTACAGGCCATCTTCACTGAGGCATTTTGTGAGATCTTGCATGCAAGATTAAACTTACAAGAGTAAATGGTTATTTATGGATATTTAACAATGAAATAAAAGTCAATTGTGTTTAGAATTTTAAAATTAAAACTAAGCTCTAAGATGTTGTTCTGCCAGTAAAGATATTAATTTCCATAATTATGTAGCATATTAAGTTGGGACTAAAAGCAGCATAATATTTCACCAGGCTAGGCAAATATGCAAAGTACACATCCAAGTGATTAGACCCTTCTGTTCCACCTTTCCAAACTGTCCCATTTCACATGGCATTGCTCACTTCATTGCGTTTCTCATTTTCTTTTCAAAAGTAAGTATAAGGAAATAACAAATATAGTAGAGGAAAAACACGAAAAGGTTATTTTGTAGGTTGTTTTTGTTTGTTTTACAAACCTTTTCCAGCAGTTTTAGAAAACATATCTGTTTGCTGGCAGGGCTTCAACGGGTGAAGCCATTTCAGCTTGTCAGGCCTGGAATGAGGCTATTCAGTTACTGCAGTTGATGATACACCTGTGAACTAGTAGGCAGAAAAAAAATTAGTTAGTGCAGAAACTACTCAAAACTCCCTCAAAACCAACAAGCTTTTAGTTTACTCATTCTCCACATGAGCAGGCAAGTATCAGATATTGTTAACCTGGTCAACTTGAAAAACACCAGTGTCTGTCCGATTCATGCAGTCTCATGCCACATGATGCAGCTCTACAGTCAGGACCACTTAATCCCAAAGAGTACCAAGTTAAGTTTTCTTAAGAACAAACAATATTTTACCTACTGAAGTGTTTGAGTTAACCTTTTAAGAGGGATAAAGGAAGACAGGGATTATCATTAAAAGTAAAACCACAAGTATTTTCCTGACAAAATAAAATAATTAAAAGCAGTCTTACAAGTGGAAAACCTAGAACTGAAACAGAACTAAGTACAGCTCAATTCATTACTCTTCCATTCCACCATCTAGAATAAATATAACCAACTAAAATTACGTAAAAAAATAAGGTAATGCTTCATAGTCCTGATCCCAATTAAATATTTTACAGTTTAAACACCTAATTGTAGAGGAATAAACCCCTATTAATGAGAACCTAACTGATAACATTCCACACATTCCCATATAAGGCAGTCACAAGTCCTCCATATCTCATATAATTCATAATGCCATCTTTATATATAACATGGGATCATTTTTATAGCCTACTTTAGATCCTTTCAGAACAATCTTCACTTAAGCTTTTCATCATGCCATCATTAAATAACAGCAGAGCTTAGAAAAAATAGACTCCTTGAACCATCGAACATTTGTAAGAGCTGAACTTCTATATCTAATTTACCACACTTTTTTTTTGTTTCTAATCTTCTTTATTGTCGTAAGTATTAGCACTACAAAATCCTTAATTAGTATTTTTAAAACTACTTGATAGATAATAAATTGATGAAATAAAGATTAAAAAAAAATCATATGTGGTGATGCCATCCAAGAGTTTGAAATGCCCTATAAAAACATCTAACATCAAAAACCCTACAGCTTAGCACATTTCACACAAAACCCCACTATACACAGTTAACAATAAAGGTCAAAAACACTAAAAAACCAAACAGTCTCTTGCTTTTCATACTCACTTAGCCCAGAACACCTAAACTGCCCACTCCTTACAGCAACTGAACTGTTTTTAGGGAGACTGTTTTATAGTAGGCCTGAAATGAGGTACAGGTGAAATTGGTTCTGATGGTGAAAAAGCTGATGTCCTCCAGCTTGTGAAGCTGACTAGACCTTTTACTCCATGTGATTAGAAATGCACAGCAGCAGGGCTAAAATTATCTTCCACAATGCAGCAGATGATTTGTATAGAATTAAATTTAATCAAAATTAATTACTCTGCTCATTGAAAAAAAAATGCAGTCATATAACTTAACTCAAAACATGCTTTCTATCAAAATGAAGATATATTAACGAACGATTTTTTTTCTTCCTCCTTATTATTTAATAGTCGCCACCTGTTTCTTCTAGCACTGTCCTGGGCTGACCAGGCGGAGCACTTCCCCAGCGGCAGCATTAGGGAGGCGCTGACGAGAGGGAAGCGTCCT
>VWZK01011944.1:3114-31982 GCA_013396935.1 Baryphthengus martii | reverse complement strand
CCCGCCCCCAGCCACTCGGGGACACCCGTGTAGCCGCTCGGCCTACCCACCATTGGAAACCGAGGCAGGGTGGCCTGAAAAACATGACAGGATTTTATCTCCCCCGCCCTCCTTCTTCTCCTCCCTCAGGTCCGTGCCTTCCACCACGCCTTCAGCACCAACGACTGCTCGCGGAACGTCTACATCAAGAAAAACGGCTTCACGCTGCACCGCAACCCCATCGCCCAGAGCACGGATGGGGCGCGGACCAAGATTGGCTTCAGCGAGGGCCGCCACGCCTGGGAGGTGTGGTGGGAGGGCCCGCTGGGCACCGTGGCCGTCATCGGCATCGCCACCAAGCGAGCGGCCATGCAGTGCCAGGGTTACGTGGCCCTGCTGGGGAGCGATGACCAGAGTTGGGGCTGGAACCTGGTGGACAATAACTTGCTGCATAACGGAGAGGTGAACGGCAGTTTCCCCCAGTGCAATAACGCACCCAAATATCAGGTGAGCGAGGCTTGGCACGGGCTGGAAGCTCCGCCGTGGGCTGAGTGTCTGACCCTGGCTGGCTGTCAAAAACTTCCTCTCTCGGGTGCCCCTGTCTGCCAGCTGAATCGGTCCTAAATGCCCACTGAAGGGTCTCTTTCCCTTCCCTGCAGAAGGCAAATGATTCTGCCTTGTGAGGCCTTTCCCGTTCCTTGAGCGCTTCCCTCAGGCTCCTCCTGTGTGTGGTGGTCAGTGCACCCGGGCCAGGGTTGTTTCCGCACGAAGTGTACACCTTGGGTGTCAAAAGCACCCTGTTGCTTTTTTGAAATTAAAGCTAAAAAGACTTTTGTAGCCTTGTGATGTAACAACGTGCCCCACAGGAAGGTGAACGTCTGTGGTGGTTTATCCCTTTCTTGTATGATAGTGCAAGTTGGGATTAGTGCTTAGCTCAGCCTTCTTGCAAAAAAAACCTGCAGCAGGACTGAGTGCTGCTTGTGTGCTCGCTCGCAGTGTTCCTGGAGGTGATTCTGTGGTTCTGTGACATGCTTTTGCTGGCATGCTGTGATGAGAATTTCAGGTTATTAACGAGAAAGTGCCATTCCGCCTTTTTGTGCCGGTGCAAGTTTTTATCTTTGTTCTTCTGGCTGCTCACACGATTATGTTTTGGCTGCTGGATTTCCTCATGTTGCAACTTAAGCTGCGTGAGTTTTAACTTCAGTCCGTGGCTTTGGACAAGTGTTGGCTTATGTTTCAGTTGTGGGTGAAGGTCTGTGTACTAACTTGTATCTGATACTCCTGAATTTTATGCAAAAGTTCACCGAGCACTTGATTCTGTCTAAAGGTTATACCTGCCATTTGGGAAGTCATAGCTAAAATGAGTGTCATTACAGAGATTCAGATTTCTTTCTATTTGCACGTTCCCTAGGCTGAAAATTGGGTTGGCACTTTCCAGACTTGGCCCTCTGTGGTTGCTTTCTGCTGTCCTTCTGCAGCAACAGGATGAGGAAAGGTTTCGAAGCTGAGATTCCCCGGCTTGCGTGGGGACACAAAGATGAATGCAGCTTTCTGTGTGAAAATTGTTGGGAGCACAACTTGGTTATCTTTTGGAGTATTTTATGTTTATTAAGATACGTGCAGTGATCTGCTCTTAAAAAAACAAATGTTGTTTGGAAGAAAAATGTGTCGGCTGGAAGAAATCCCCAGCTGTTGGTGAAGGATTGGAAGTGCTGTGCTTGCTGCTAGTGTCTGAGACTTCTCTATATGTTTAAAGTAACCTGTACCAGATAAATGCAGGCAGGATCCCGGTCCCTTGCTATGTTCATCGTTGGCTTCGCTTTTTCCTGCTTATTTTGGATAAGCTTTGCACTGGAGCTTCCTTTGGCCTCGGTGAGGGAATATCTCTGCCTGCAACAGCTCCTGCCCAGTAGTGTGTTCTGGTATATTGTGTAAGTGTCACTTTTTTTTAAACTAAGCCATTGTCTTAAAAATTGCTCCTGACAAAACACTTGCTGCTCAGGGATAGCAACAGCTATGTGCAGAGTTTGGGTCACTTGGCCACCATCACAGAGTTTTGAAAACTGCCACGTTGCGAAGCCCGTGGCAGGTAGCGCGCTCACTCTTGGTGCTCTTGCAAGATTTGTATGAGGAGGGTTACGCTCGGTATCACCTAGGTGGTTAGATCCAGGCTGCCTGCTGGAATTGGGCGGGAGATACTTGGGATCCCAGTGCCTTTGAGCGAAATTGGAGAAATTCCCGTCATCGAAGTAACGCAATCCCCAGAAAAAGGAAAGCTTTGCTTTAAAATTACCTGCTGGGCTCTGCTTTATTTTTGTGTCTCCATTTGAATATGCTGACTCCATAATTTTTTTAATTTTTTTTTTTAATTCCCCGCTCCTGTCTCTGTTTGCAGATAGGTGAAAGGATTCGAGTTATCCTGGACATGGAAGACAAAACATTAGCGTTTGAGAGGGGTTATGAATTCTTGGGAGTTGCCTTCAGAGGACTGCCAAAAGTTTGCCTCTATCCGGCAGTGTCTGCTGTCTACGGTAACACAGAAGTGACTTTGGTCTACCTGGGAAAACCTCTGGATGGATGATGTGGATTGTTTCATTGGGACTTTTAAGTTGTGGATGAGTGGGAGGAGAAATCTGCATGTAGGTTTGAGGGAAACATGTATTAAAGGGAAAAAACCGACGAGAACCATCGAGGGAATCACACAGAGTTTTGAAGAACCGGAGGACCAGCCATACTTCAGGAATTGTGTTACATTTCCTCTTTCTACTAGGCCAGAAAAATCCTCAGGGTTGCAGTTGGTTGAGTGGGAAGCTGACACATTCATGTTGCAACAGATTTCTTTTTCAAATGGCAGCGTGTGACCTCAGATGTTTAAGAAAGGATTTGATACGAAACTACTTGAGGAAATTAACCTGAGATTTCTAAGTAGCGTGTTTTGTGAAAGACTCCCATTTTAAAACTGCTTGTTCCTTCCCTTCCCTCCTTTGGGCCAACATTGGTACTGGAGGAGAGTGAGTCTGGTTGGGTTTTATTTAAAATTTTTAACACACTGAGAAGGATGGTCTGTCTGGACTGCCTTTCTCTAGTATAGTGAATACAAAATGCGTGCAGCTATTTTTAAGTGTATTTTAAGGGTTGTATATAGAGAAAAGAACAGTTGCAAGAAAGGGTTTGCTTTATTCTAACTGGGGCATCATTTCTTAAAAGGGAAAAAAAAAAACAACCCAACAACCCACTACATGGCATCAGAAAATACACCTCGGACAGGTATCTAACCTTCATGTAAGTGTACTACTACTGTTGTATTGTAAAGCATTTTGGGATGCTCTTTTGTGGAGTATGGTGCTACAATGGGTTATTCTCTGTGAAAGTTTCCGCAGCTCGAGCGACGGTTTTGTTCTACGTAGGAAACGCAAAACGTTTTCCCCGCAAATTTCCTGTTGCCGAAATTTGCCATCCCCTTTAGGAAAGGAAACTGCAACGCCGTGGTGAGCTTGTCTTCCTTTTGACATCAAAACTACCAACTTTTAAAAGTGTTCTTACATTTTCTAATCACTGTTGGGAAACGTTTCAGTGTATTGAGGAAGGAGCATTCAGTTTCTGAATCCAGACCTTGTTTTCAGCTTAAATGGCTTTATAAGGCTGTAAGACTTGGCTGAACCTTTTTTTTTTTTTAATTAAATAAAATCCCCCCCCAGTACCAGAATATTCACCTGCTTGTTTTCAGTCAGGACAAACAAAACTCTCACCAACGCTTTGATGGGGATTCTGGATTGGGTTCAGCGCTCGGGCTTCTCACTTACACCAGTTTTCCAAAAAAATATGTGTCTAATAAACACCTTCTGGAGTTCCAGTGTGTTGGCATAGGCAGGCTGGGGTAGCTGGGAAGCTGAGAGGTGTGGCGAGGAGGAACTTTTCTGGTGAAACCGCTTTCCTCTGAGATTGAAAGATCTGTAGGAAGCCAGAAGGACTTCTTTTCATAGGGCATTAAAATCTGTAAGCTCTGCAGCTAGTTCTTGAGTCTCAGTTCTTGCTGGTTGGTGTTTCCCAGAGCTGTCTGAAGTATTTCCTGGCTAGGCATGCTTTTTGGAGAGGGATAAGGACACGTTTATACGACCTCTTTTTGCTTTCTTTGCGCTTAATATCAAACACTGGCAATTCTCTGAGCACGGAAGAGAAAGGAATTCCTCTTAGGCTGTTGCCCATTGCCTGAGGAGTTCAAGGAGAGTGGTGCAAGCAGATGCTCCTAGGAAGCTCCTAGTCTGCTGCTGCTGAGCTCTCCTTGTGCTTTTTACCTAGTAGATAACCGTGTTCTGCACTGGAACAGAGTCTGTATGTCATTACCATTTAAAAGGATTTTATTTATTGGATTTGTGTGTTGTTTATTGCTTAAAGGAAATAATCGAGGTCTGTTCCTCTTGGCTGTGTTAGTGAGAAATGAGGGTGGTTTAAGTGGTGCTGAGAACAGCTGAAGAAATGCTGTGAGGTGGGCATAGGAGTATGTTTTGGAAAAATCTGTTACAAGCTTTGATTGTACTAAACTGTAAAGTATGTATCTGCATAGCAGAACCATGGGGCATGAAGTAGGGGGGGGAAAAAAGGAAACCAAACACTGTCCAATTTCAGGAAATAAAATTGTCCCCAAGATGAATGTATTCTCAGTGTAGTCCTGAAAGACTTGATCTCTGCACTTGTTCGTTAATCCAATTAGATGCAAGTAAACCCTGAGAACCTCCAAGGAGTTTTATTCACAAATTAAGATTGTTTTTTCCGTTCTTCAGACTACGTCTTACCCTATAAATAATTTCCCTTGAAATTAGCAATGCTGAAAGTCGAACATTCCTTAATGGTGGGTTTGGGGAGGGGGGGGACTCACTTATGTAAGATTATAACTTATTCTTGGAGACCAATGCTGGCTGTACAAAACATTCAAATAAACTCTGCTATCATTCAGAAGGCTGTATCGCTGTGGATCGTTGTAATGACAACCGCGGGGCGGCGACAGGAAAAACAGAGCGGCGGTTTGACGCGCCGACGGCACGGAGGTGGTGGGACCGTGTGATGTGCTGGGTGACTGCTTGAAAGGATCAACCTGATGGGTAGGTTAACAAGGACTTGAAATTTTTTTAGTGGTCTTAATAGCCCTGCTTGGGAAATTGCATCCTCTGAAACAGAGGTCTCGATTTGAGCGGAGGTGGTGTGCTCACCGCTGCGGCTGCCCTGCCCTGCAGCTCTACCGAGCGGCCTCTTGCCCAGGTCAGCTCACTGACTTCTCTCTGGTTCTTTAGCTTTCTGCCAAGTTAAATACTGGAAGTTCAATCTTTTGCGATGCTTTTAAGAGGAAATAGGTGATTTTAGGAGGAAGTAGGAGGCTGTGTTGTGGTTGTGAGCTCCAAGGCACTTTCCACACTCTCTGGGTCAAGAATTTCTTTTTAGCGGTGAGGTTCTGGCTAACATTTCCGCAAGCTTCTGCAGGAACAGAGGGGTTTGACGCTGCCTCTCCGAAAATGCAGAATCACTTTTTGTAGCCTGAGGTGCTTCAGAGTCAGCTAAACAGCTGTTTGAAGTATTTTCCATACCCTAACGAGATTTAACCTCTTTTGTCAGGAGGAACACCAACTGTTCATAGCTTCCGTGACAGAAATCAGTCAGATTCGCAGATCTCAGCTTCAGAAGCTTGCAGCGCATCCAGAACTTTTTTTGCAAGCGAGCATTTTGGCTGTTGTTTGACTAAACCTGAGAATTTCTTGTGGTCGAAGTGTGCTGTGAAATCTGTTGGGAGCTTAACAGTTGGTCATCTGGTCTTGTCAGGTTTCTCTGTGTGAGGAAGCGAAGAGCCACGTGTTTTGGGGCAGAGTTGGCTTTGGTGGTGGCTTGTGTTGGCCTGAAGTCAGTTGTGTGGCTGCTGCTTCTGTAAGAATCCAGAAGTGTCGCTGGAATGAATAATAAAATGGCCTAAGATACCCTAGGAGGGATATTTTCTAGAGTTTTTTTTTTCCCCCATTTAAAATACAGCGGTGAGTGTGCCTTCTTTGGGAGTCCTGTGTGTGCCTTCTAGCAAACACCATTTGCTTTTCTTACTTTTGGCCATGTTTCAGGTGACAAAACTAGCCAGGAGCAGATGGCCCTGATCCTGTGGGCTGAACTTCTGCTGCCTTGGATGTGGCTGCAAACAAAAAAAACAACCAGCTGGGACATCCAGTTGGAAACCAAGTGGGTTTTCTCTCCACTTACCAATGATCTAAATTTTAAAATTTCCTTAACACAGGAGTGTGCTTTCCAGATGGCTGCCTCTATTTTTTTCCTCTTCCCTTTTCACTGGGATGATGACAGCAGCGAAGAATTAAAATAACGCTTGGCCTGATTAATAGTTGGATCGTACAAAACTTATTTTCTCTAAGTATTTGAGAGCTAACCAGCCCTCAGTGATTCCTGAACCTATGCACTTCAATATGGATATTTCAGTTCTGGCAAAATCTTTATAAGTAGCTGTGGTTGCTGGCAGGAACACAGCTCTAAGTGCTCTATGCAGTGCCGTTCTCCAGAACACTGCTGGTTCTTGCACAATACAGATAATTTGGTGAAATCTGTAGCCAGAAAACAGCGTTATTGAAATCTGCTCTAGGATCCTTTCTACATTTACAAACAGGTTTTTAAAATGATGAAGAGTGTGATGTGTTGCATTTCTGTCAATCCTGCTAGTCCACCTCACACCAAGGTCTAACTTGATTGAAAAGAAAACTATGTGGTGAAAGAATACAGAAATCTTTCCCTGCAGTGATGCAGAACTTGCTAATTTACACTTGAAGCAGCTTTTTTTTCGTACTTCTGTACAATGCTGTACGTGTCGTGTGACTTCTGAAGGAATTCTCACACCTCCAAACCAGAGGGCTAAGTGAACACTGCTGTGGAGCCTGGTTTTTGAATTTCCTAAGTGGTGTACAAAATAAATGTTTAATATGGAACCTTTTCCATTAGCATTTGCTTCCTGTCCTCTTAAAAAAAACCCCAACAAAACAAACTAAAGAACTTAACAAAACAGGTGATCGTTCAGAAGTGGATAATGGACGTAGAATTTAAAAAATACACTTCTTCATTTGAACCCTCGCTTCTGAGATTAGACTGAGCAAACCTTTTGCATTTCAAAAAACTATTTGAAGTGACAGGAAACTGAGCTGAGACTCCGGGATCGCTTTAAAAGATAAAAAGGGGGTTTGAGAGGTTCAAACAAAATGCCACTGGTGCTATTCAATGTCTAGTTTTTCCCAGACTTGCTTTTCTTCCTCTAAGGAAATAGTGGTATCATCAGAAGATTACTAAAAAAATAAAATAATTCCATTGCAGTTGAAAACAGAACAAACCAGAAGATTACTAAAAAAATAATTCCATTGCAGTTGAAAAAAAAAAAACAAAAACAAACCAAAAACCCTAAAAGCCCAAACAACCAACAAAATCATTGAAAAAAGATTTTAAGATTAAGCT
Organism: Baryphthengus martii; assembly: GCA_013396935.1. Taxonomy (NCBI): domain Eukaryota; kingdom Metazoa; phylum Chordata; class Aves; order Coraciiformes; family Momotidae; genus Baryphthengus; species Baryphthengus martii. The sequence continues at coordinate 24,521 of VWZK01011944.1, read as the reverse complement.
TGTTTTGTATTACAAGTGTTCATTCTTCTGCAGTTTTACCTGCTGAAGAACCAAGGCTGTCTTTTTTCCTTCTGTGCTTGCAGTTTTCTTGTGAGCTAGCAGTTGTTTGATGTATGTTTGATTTATTTGGTTGTTTTTTTTAATTCATATTATTCTACCTACGTTAGAAGTTCTATATTTACCTGCAGGCAGTGTTTGAATGGGGCAAAGTATGAAAGTGTAACTTTGAGTTTGATCTTTTGAGCTCCCAGTTTCTGCACTTCAACCTTTGATAGTTTTTTGCAGAAAGAGCAGGAGCGCTGCTGTGTGTGACTATCCTGGGACTTGCCACTTTTATAAAACCTACGGTTTTTTATTGCTCTGGATGGGCACTATAACCATGAAAATTGAGGCAAGACAAAACCTGATCAGTAACAGGAATCACAGACCTATGAAGACAGGCTGAGAGAGTTGGGGTTGTTCAGTCTAGAGAAGAGAAGGCTCCGAGGAGACCTTCTGGTGGCCTTCCAGGATCTGAAGGGGGCCTACAAGAAAGCTGGGGAGGGGCTTTTTAGGATGTCGGGTAGTGATAGGACAAGGGGGAATGGATCCAAACTAGAGGAGGGGAGATTTAGATTGGATGTTAGGAAGAAGTTCTTCCCCAGGAGGGTGGTGAGACCCTGGAACAGGTTGCCCAGAGAGGTGGTGGAAGCCCCATCCCTGGACGTTTTTAAGGCCAGGTTGGATGGGGCTCTGGGCAACCTGCTCTAGTGGGAGGTGTCCCTGCCCGTGGCAGGGGAGTTGAAACTCGATGATCTTCTGACAATCAACCCTGACAATTCTATGATTCTATTTGCAACCCAAGTGTGTGAGCATGAGCTGTGTGTATGACCTTCCCTAGACTCTCCGTAGCTCAATAATGTGTTAAATCTGAGAGTGAGTTAGACATGGTCTGTTCTCCATCCACAAAACCTCCATGGTACCTGTTTACAGCTGACAAACTGCTGGTTGCAGCTTCTGCTGCAATGAAGACTTCAGTAATTGGAGACTGAAAGCCTGCAAGTGAGTTATTAAACCAAGGTTATGAAGTTCTTCTGTTTCCTTAGCAATCTATGCACAGGAGAAGTAAGCCATATCCAATTGCTTTTAAATAGTAATTTAAGAGAATATGCTCTGCCAGCTTCAATATGTGACTTAACAATTACAAAGTGCTGAACAAACCTGCCGGTGAGGAAAGGGATGTTGACCAAAATGCTGTTTGTATGATACTCTGAGTACTACAGTGGTTAAAGCTTTTCAGCCTCTGTCTGCCACTTCCCTATCACCTTTGGGGGATGTTTTTCGGCTTTTTGGCTTGTTTGTTTGGGTTTTATTTGTGTGCAGGTGGCAGAGAATGCTTTTCTTATGCTGGATCCAGTCTAACATTGGGTACCTGAGCCATTCTGCAAGGTCTTGTTCTTTCAGAGCTCAAAGGTAAGATCTCATGCTTTGTAAATAGCCAAGAGATTTTAGCCTAGCTTTAGGATATGATTTTGTCTTATTTTGGGAATAAGAACAGAACAGAGTTGAAACAAACATTAGTGGGACTCAGGAGAGTGTGCAATATGGAAATAAGTTGGGTTTATGTGTGAGCCTGTTGCCTGGTGATCTTCCACCACGCTGTGCATCTCTGGAACGTGGCTTGTCTTTACTGGCAGACCATTAGCTGCACTTCTCAGAAAAAAAAAAAAAAAAGGAGTACTGGAGAGGAAGATCTACTTTATTAATCAATACATCTGTTTGAATTCTTCCCCCTCTTGCATTCCTGTGCTAATTAAAGTCTCAATTTGAAAGGTGAAAGTCTACTTCGAGTTTCTCCCAGATAGAGTGATGAGGTTTCAGATACAACCACCTTTGTGTTAAAGTTTGTTTTAAAAAAAAAACCACAGAAACTTCTATCTTGGCAGGATTTTTTCTGTTTTAAGTGAGAGCAGGGAGTATGCCCTATGTGCAAGAGAGCGCTCCAGTCCCGAAACCCTGCAGACTGGTATTTCTCTGTCACTTGTCGCAATAGTATCATGCTAGAAAGGAAGGATGCTGAGCCCTGATCAGGGAAAGAAAGTCTTTGGAGTGTGAACACTCTGGTTTGCTTCTAGCTCTGATTGCAGTCCAGCTCGAGAAGAGTTGTTTGGGAGCTAATGCTGTGTAGCAGGGATGTTGGCTCTCCTGCACAGAGGGCAAAGCTGGGTGGGATACACTTAGCTTTGTAAGGTGCTGAGATAATTTCACTTCCCTTTGAATTAATGACAGAATTACTCACTTCTCCTAAGCGGAACAGCAGCAAGAAGGGAGCATGTGTGATTACAGATGGGAGGAGTTTTTCTTGCCACAATTTGCATTGCTGAATGATGTCACAGCAGTGACGTGTCCAGACCTTCTCCGTCTGGTGACTTAGAGCCTACAGTCCTGACAGGTTGATGCTGAAAACTTTGGTGAATGTGCTGGACCAGATGAGTCAGGGGTTCTTACTGCTTTTAATGTTTTATTTTATTGTACAGTAAAAATATAAGGTCAATTTTCCCATAGTGTTTCCAAAAGTGGATAAAACTCGGGTGGCAATATCAAGTCTGGGTGCAACGAAAGACCAAACCGTACACGAAAGCAACCTGGTCACGGGGCTTTCCAGCTCTCGAGGAGATCTGGGAAGAAAGATCTGTTGTCTTCTCTGGCTCCAGGCACTGGCTTCTCCTGCAGATGCATTGCAAGCAGTTCTCTAGAGCATCTGGACTTCCAGTAGCGTCTGTCTCGGATCATGACTCATCAGGGAGTGGATGCACTTGGCTTCCAGTTGTTACAGGAATACAAAGCTCGGCTGCTTCAGCATCTGGTGCATCCTGCTGCACGCTGTGTTCCAAAGACTTTGTGATCTGGGTGCTGTGCCACTCCCCAAGGAGAAGGTTCACCTCAGCATGGTGGTGGATCGCTTATGCAGACCTCAAAGCGCTGGCCTGGGAAGGGCGGGTGGGTGAAGGCTACCAGAGGTGGCGGGAGCCCGGCCGCAGGGTGGGCTCGGCCGCGCGTGTGGGCGAGCAGAGGGGAAAATGAGATCACTTCTGCGGCTCTCCTTTCTGCAGCCCACTTCCTCCTCATTTACATCTTGCACGCTGTCAGATGTGGAAGAAAGAAGAGTGGTGACTGCTGGGATGAAGCTACCTGTGCTGGACCTGCCTGTGAGAGGGCAACCGGGGCGCAGCTTCGCTCCCCGGCACGGGGCTCTGGGAAGTGGCTCTGGCCGAGCCGCTGACCACCTAATCTCTTCCCTTCCTGCACGGTGCTGCACGCTCAGAAACATGGATTTTGCTTTTTATTAATACCTATTTCTGCCTTTCTTCTGAGCCCTGTAGAGGATACTTGCGCCTTTTGGAGACTAAAGGGTCAAAAAGGGTGGATCCTGTCTGAAAATTGCTGCTGTGGGCTCCTGCTTGGTGTCTAGGACTTCAGTAAAATCTACTCCAAGCCCAAAGGCCTCATTTTCCCAGCTGTTCATGCTGGAATCTTACCTAGGTCCCTGCAGGCTCATTGTCTGTTGTCGGTCTGGTGGGATTATTCCCTTCCCCCCTGAGGTCGTGCAGCCCCAGTGTCAACAACCAGTGCGTTGCCACAAAGGCGCACGAGCAAGCCCTGCGCTCTGCTCAGAGCAACAGAGGCTTAATTCTGGGTTCAAAGAATTCAAAAAAATTCTTCTTTGAACCCCCTCTTTCCATCAGAAAACCTGGTGAGAGCTAGGAGACTCCTGACGGCTGAACATGGGTAAGCAAAGGTGTCCTCGTTTGAGTGAGACCAGAACAGTTCTGTTCAGTGATTTTACTTTTCAGCTCAGTTCCTCTAACTAACTGCACTTTCTGAAGTTAACAACATGGTTTCACAGGCAGAGGCTGCTTCTAGCAGGGATAACGCTCCATGTTTAGAGTTAGTACCAAGGATTGGTGTGCAGACCAAGGTCACTGCTAAATCTTGTGTGCCACCTTGAGGGGTGCAGAAAGTAAAAAGCCACATCTGTGGGGAGGAGAGGACAGGACAGGTGACCCTAAACGGACCAACAAGGTGTTCCAACCCATATATGTCATATTTGGTGTAAAGCTGAGGGATCACAAGAGTCAAGTTCTCTTCCTCCCTTCTTCAACGGCCGGTGTCTGAGGAGGACTCTGTTCTGCCTTCGATCCCAATCTGTGTGTTGCTGAATCCAGTACCAGAATCCAGCTCCTAAACTCAGTTCCCATCTCCTGCTGAATCCAGTCTGGGATTTCCTCAGTGCTTGCTCCACAGCATCAGTGGGGATGGTGATGTAATTACCGTCAGGGGAGTTTGGGTTCAATATTGGTTTTGTATCTATTTGTATGTGTTCCCTTTTTTTATTATGATTTTCATTCAAGCTGTTCTGTCTTTTCTAATCGCTGTCTCTCTCCCTTATTCCCTTTCTCTTCCCCTTTGTGGAGGGAGGGGGGTTACCAGAGAGGGTCTGTTACAAGTCTAACGGGCTGCCCTTACTCTAACCCTTGACAGATTTGTTGGTGCCCAACCTGGGACGTGATCAGAGCTCTGATAGATTGCCCGAATAGTTCAAATTCTGTTTTACTCAGCTGCTAGAGTATCACCTTTTTTTTTTTTTCCCCATAAGAATCTTAAAGATCACAAACTAAACCAGNTGGGCTCCTGCTTGGTGTCTAGGACTTCAGTAAAATCTACTCCAAGCCCAAAGGCCTCATTTTCCCAGCTGTTCATGCTGGAATCTTACCTAGGTCCCTGCAGGCTCATTGTCTGTTGTCGGTCTGGTGGGATTATTCCCTTCCCCCCTGAGGTCGTGCAGCCCCAGTGTCAACAACCAGTGCGTTGCCACAAAGGCGCACGAGCAAGCCCTGCGCTCTGCTCAGAGCAACAGAGACTTAATTCTGGGTTCAAAGAATTCAAAAAAATTCTTCTTTGAACCCCCTCTTTCCATCAGAAAACCTGGTGAGAGCTAGGAGACTCCTGACGGCTGAACATGGGTAAGCAAAGGTGTCCTTGNACCACTTAAATGATGTTGTTTCTGAGAGCAGTATTATTTTGGGTCTTTTTAGGGTTTCTTTGAGTTAAAAGCCGTACCGATCCCTTACCTGCCGTGTGTGGTGTTACTGTTTGCTTGTTCTCACCGTTTATCTGAGAGCTCTCGGTTCTGAGCTCTGGGCAAAAGCCACTGCTTTACTGTGGTGTGTTTATCACTAATTTCTGTTGTGCTGAACTGGGCAGCGAGTGCATCTCTCACTAGGAGCATTGCAGAGCGGATGTTGTTATTAAGAAATTCTTCTGGTTTAACTCTGGCAAGTTATGCTTCCCCGCAGCACGCTCATCTGACTCCACCCGATTTTAGAATGCCGTTAAATCGTGAGGATTGCAGCTATGGTTGTTACCAAAATATAATATTATCGTTGTGATTTAATTTATTTTTCATTCTCTCCCTTGTGCGGTGCAGGTATACGTGTCAGGCAGCCACCTCAACTTGTAGAGCAGGAGCTGCTTCAGCAACAGGCACTGCGGTTACTGCTCCTCAAACTCCGCGTGCCCCACCGTGAGCCCTGCTGTTGCTCCAGGAAAAAAAAATAAATCACATTTCCTACAGGAAAACAAGGGGCACACCGAGGTGTAGCAATGGGGATGCTGTTTTCTGTTTCAGTTTCTCCTTTTCCATGGGGTCCTGTGCTGGGTGAGCAGTGCAGGGGTGCCCAGGAGGCTGCCGTCTTGTTGCAACTTTTTGGTTTTCTTGCCAATTTGAGGGTTGTAAAGGAAAAAAAAAAAAAATTGGTTGGGAGGGAAGAGGAGGTGGGAGGAATGGAGGAAGTTCAGTGATTGTAAAATGGTATGAGGTTTCCCAGTCCTCTGTTGCAGCTGCATGTGTGGATACCACTGCAGGCAGCTGAATCTTCAGTTTAATCCACTTGTGCGATTCAGATGGATTGGAGCTTCATGAAAAGCTGACCGGACCATCTCAATCCTCATCCCTTTAATGTGCTGAAATTAACCAACAAATAAACCCCCCTCAAAGCACGTTTCCAGTCCTTACTGCGAGGGCTGGGTGAGGGCATGATGCTGCTTGAGAGGAAGAGGAGGGCAGCAAGCAGCAGCTTCGGGATGTTTTCAAAACCATCCAGCTGCAGGATGTGGGGAAAGTGTGAAGCGCAAGGCTGCTGCCAGCTGCCCCAGCCTGGAGACAGTGGCTGCTCTGCAGGGTGGGACCTGGTGTGTGGCTGCTTTCTGGGGTGGATGCAGCGGGTGAAATGTGGCTGGCTGGTGCATGGGCTGTCCCATCCCACAGTGCCCTGTCAGCAAGCACTTTCTCTGCTGGGGAAAGAGAGTTAGGCTGGCTTGGCTTCTGTCGGCCAAAGTGATGGGCTTGGAATGGAGCATATTGGTTTTTCTTCCAGCTCCTCCTGGGCTGCAAAGAGGAAGCTCGATTTGCTCTTGGGGCATCATCTTTTCTGGTGGCATCACATGAAGGAATCTCATCAAAAAGTCTCCCAGGAGCCTCAAGATCACCTGAGAAGTGAGATCCACAGGTAAGGATGTTTATGGCTTCAGGTATTCCCTGGGTCTTCCAGTCCTATTGACTTTCTGGGTCAAACATCTGCCAGCTCTTGCATCTCCAAGCATCAGATGAGCTGGTTTGACGCAGGTTGAGCTCCTGGCAGGGTTTTGGGTGTGAGGGCTGGACGTGTAATCGTCAGTCAGTCTCAGCCTTTCACGTGACCTCAAGCAACGCCATGGGAATTTTGCCCTGCTGTGGAGCTTCTGCCATCTACTCCGGTTCACTTGGAAGATGAGTGCTTCTCTCTTTTCCTTCTTGATTTTTCTACTTCAAACTTCCTTGAAAGTGGAGGAAATGAAACCACAGGGCTTTTTTGTGTGTCATGGTGAGAGCTCATTCTCTTTCCAGAGAAGAAATGAAATTTAGGGTGAAGGCTGATAAAATATCTCCCCAGTCATTTGTGCTGCCTGCAGAAGCTTGTGGGCCACTTGGTCTGGCAGGTGAGGGGAGCCAATGCTGTGACGTCCCTTGGTGGGGTGCTCAGCGTGCTATATGCACACGGTTCATCTCCTGACTGCTGCAGAAGGTCCTATTGGCTCCAGTGCCTGGGATGTGGAGCTTGGATGTTGCAAGGCAGTGCCTGCTGATCCCACTGGACAGGGTCCTGTTGCAGGACTGAATCTTTTCTTCGTAGTTTTGAACCCTTTCCCAGCTAGGTAAATCCAGACAAAGTGTTTTCCCCTTCAGCAGCTGGATTTGCCGTGGACTTGGGGGTGTGTGAGTACCCTGGGAGAGGGGCAACATGGTGTGGGAAGGGAGATGGAGAGCCCTGTAGATGAGGGTGAGTGGGAAGGAGGCCTCCCTGTTTGTATTGCCTTGGAAATGTGGATTTTTGTCCCTTCCTTGGCAGTTATGGGAAAAACCATTTTTGCTGACTTTTGCGTAGAGACTGGCACTTGGGAGGTCCCTGTAGCCAGATGGGTCTGGCTTGCACCGTAGGTGCTGGGTTGGCCGAAATCCCGAGCAGCCCTAGGAGACCCAAAGCTCTGTGGGCAGTGGGATCTGAGCATCCTGAATCTCACCTAACCAATGCGAGAGGCTGGACACTGGTGTCCCCAAGCAGGACTCAACATCTGGGGACGTGTTCAACCTCAGCTTGGGACACAACAAGAAATAACAGCACCTTCTTCTTCCACTACAGCAACTACATCCCTTGGCTCCTGTTGAAGCCTCTGTGCTGGGTGCCGGAAGCAAGTGAGGGGCTAGAGGGACATAACAGGAATAGGTGCCCTGCAGGGGAGTGCCATCCAGCTGGTGGCTTTTCTTCAGCCTCATCGGGGCTCCACAGGCAGGAAACGTGCCCCCAGGTCACTAGCTCTGCTGCCTGAAACTCTTGAAGGGGTTTCGCTGGTGGAACTGTGCAGAGAATTCACGGTGCAAGCGTTGTCCCCAGGAGCAGTAAGGAGAGCCAGAAGCTGTGTGACCCTTGGTGGGGGCCAGTTCCCCCTGGCATGCCCCTCCCTGGTCCCCGTGGTTCCTCCTTGCTGGGAAGCTGTTTGTGAGTGCATGGCCTGGGTGCTGAGTGCTGAGATCAGTAAGCAGAGTGCCTGGCCACGCTCTCTGCCTCCATGTGACTGCAGTTTCCGTTCGCTCCTTCCGCAAAGGCTATATTAGTGCTAAGCGAGAAAGCGGGTGGGAGAGAAACCCAGCAGGTTGCACCTACCCTTGGCCCCAAGAGCCCCCTGAGTGCAGCCAGAGGGGCTACTGACTGCAGGATGAGTTGTGGCAGACCTTGCGCGCCGCCCCACGCGGTGAGTAACTGCCCTCCAGGACCTTTGCTGGGGGAAAACCCTGCTGGGGGTTTTAGGGGAGCCTCCCTTGCCATCTTGAAGATCTGTGGTGGCCGTGTGTTGCTAATGCCCACGCTCGCAAGAGCTGTGGCTGCGTGGGCTGGCGCCTGGGTCGGCGTGCACCATGGAGAGCACCCCAGGTGCTCCGCGGACCTCTCGCACGTGGGCTCCTCGGCAGGGCTGCGGGCAAGGGTTTCCTGCTGCTGCTGCTGCCCGCTCTTCTGGTTGGGCAGGCGCCAGCCCTGCAGCCCCAGGAAGGAGCCTGGGATGATGGAGGCTGTTCTGGGGGAGGCCAGCGCTGGGTGGCAAAGAAAGGTTGAGTTGGGTGAAGTAAGTGTGAACTTCTGTAGAGGGACTTTTAGGGACCAAAGATGAGCTGGAGCCGAAGCCTTTTTTGGGGGTGAAGTGAGGATACAGCAGGGTCCCTCTCCTGCTGCTGTGTCTGGGTGCAAGATACTGCTCTAGACCAGGGGCCTGGGAGGACACAAGCTGCTGTGTGTCAGCTCCAGCCCAGGGAAGCGGGGCTTCCTCTCCATCCCCACCAGATTAATAAATGCCACCTTGATACCACACCAAGCTTAACGCTTTTGGCTGTCCCAAGGAAGGAGACAACCAGGATGTGTCCCCTGCTCCCTTTGCGCTGCGAGGCTCCGGCTACTTGGGCTGCCAAAAATAACCCCCCATTTCTTCTTCAAGCACTGTCAGTTATGAAAACGCTGCTTGCCGAGTCCTCACCGAGACCTTGCTGCTCATTTGCCTGAGGTTCAGCTTTTCCCCAGATGCAAATGCCGTCAGCTCCGGTTCCACCAAGTTAGTAAAGGGGCACCTCGTGCTGGAGAGCCTCCGCTGCCCTGGGAGGACCTCCGGCAGGGATGGGCGTTGGAGGGAACTCAGTGGTGACCGGGTCGGTGTCTCCCGGGGGAGCATTTGGTGCCACAGAGGTGGGACATGGGCCCTGGCATGGGGGGGAAGCCTCTGCTTGAGGGTTGCGGTTCGGTGGTATTTACGAGTCGCTGCCAATGACGATGCCTTTCCCACGTGTGCTGCCCCAGGCAGGGACCAGACAGCCACCTCCCTGTCCCCTCTCCTGCCCACCAAGCTCGCCTTGGTGGGTCCCTGTGAGGGCTCCTGCCGGGGTGGGTGGGCTCAGTGCTGGAGCTCTTTGCTGTTTCTCTATGGGCAGCTCATGATGGGAGCCCATCACCTCTGAGTGCTCCAGGGGGAAAAGACGAGAGCTGTGGGCCTCCCTGCAAGCAACAGCCATGGGCAGGAGGCTGGCCGTGCATAGGGATCGCTGCTGCCATGATGGGCTCCCTGGGAGAACCTGGGCCTTTTGAGATGAGCAATGTGCAACTTTTGACCTTCTCACCTCTATCTCCATCTCTGCAGGAGTGCCGCCGTTGAGATGGAGGCCCCGCTGCCTGGTCTCTCCCTGCTTCTGGTCCTCCTGGCAGCAGGATGGAGAAGCGAGGCAATTGCAGCCTGGGCAACATCACGCAGTGGCTGTGAGCTCGTAAGTCCTCCCTTGCAAACCCTCACCCTTCTGGCTGCTTCTTCCTGCCCTGCAAAGCCCAGGTGCCTCAGCATCTCCAGGCCTTCCTCCTCCCCATGACTGGCTTAGCTTAAGGGGTGCCCTCAGCACTGAGGCTCTAACCATAAAGCCACCTTCTTCATTCTCGCTCTACTCCCCAAACTTCTCCCTCCTCATCTTCCCCCATCTCCCACCTCTCAGAGCAGCATTACATCTCCACTTTTTCCTTTAGGTGCAAAGCACTGCAAACTGCACTGGGAGATGGCTGAGCTCCGTCCCAGGAAATCTTCAAAGCGATACAGAGGAACTGTTGCTTGATGACAACACTATCCAGGTTCTGGGCAATGCCTCCCTGCTCTTATACCACCAGCTGCGGCACCTCAGCTTGCCCAAGAACTGGCTGAAGCTTATTGAGCCCGGTGCCTTCCTCAGCAGCCAAGGCCTCCATGTGCTCTCCTTGGCAGACAACCTCCTCTTCACCAACTACTCGCTGACAGCAGCTGCTCTTTCTGCTCTGCCAGCCTTGAGGACGCTGGATCTGGCTGGAAACCGCCTCACTGAGGACATGGTATCTGTTTTGGTCTGGAACCTGTCCTCCTTGCAGTCCTTGTCTGTGGCTAGGAACATCATCATGAGGCTGGACTCGTCTGTCTTCCCAAACTTGACACAACTCGTGGAGCTGAACCTGGAGAAGAACTACATCTTTGAGATTGACCAAGCTTTCGAAGGACTACAGCGGCTCCAAAAGCTTAACATAGCTTACAACTACCTCCCCTGTGTAGTGGAATTTGGCCTGACCCAGCTCAGGGTGCTCAATGTCAGCAACAATGTCATCGAGTGGTTTCTGGCCCTGGAAACCGACGATGTCTTTGAGCTGGAGGTGCTGGACCTGTCTCACAACCACCTCCTCTTTTTTCCTGTGCTGCCCCGTCAGAGCAAGCTGCATTCCTTGCTGCTGAAGGACAACGAGATGAGCTTCTACCAACGTCTCCCCAACGGCACATCCTTGGCGGACGTAACGGTGCAGTTCCTGCTCATTGATGGCAACTCCACCAATGTCACGACAGTCAGCCTCTGGGATGAGATCTGCCACAGCAACCTTTCCTCCCTGCGCCTCCTCGATATGAGTCAGAACCAGGTCTGGTACCTTCCAGAGGACTTCCTGGCCCAGATGCCCTCCCTGACCCACCTGAAGCTCAACCAGAACTGCCTGGAGACCTTTCAGCTGTCAGAGGGGGACTCCTTGGCCATGTTGATGGAGCTGGACCTCAGCCAGAATCGTCTGGTGGAGCTGGGGGTGGAGATGGGCACTGGGGACATCCTGCCCAACCTGCAGCTTTTCAACCTCAGCACCAACAGGCTGCAAGTGTTTCCTCCTGGGGTTTTCACCTACACCAGGAAGATCACTACTGTGGACCTCAGCCACAATCAGGTTGACCTCTGTCCCCATTCAGCCGTTACAGGTGAGGTGGGGAGTCCCCCCTGTGTGGACATTAGGGGTGTCAAGACCTTGACTCACCTCTCCTTGGCCGGCTGTGGTCTGCGGGCACTGGGCAGTCACCCCTTCCAAGGGACGTCACTGATGCATTTGGATCTTTCTGACAACCATCAGGTTCTGTCAGGGGACTTGAGGTGGCTGCAGGACCTCGCTCTGACACTGCAGGTGTTGTCCCTGAGGAACACCAGCCTCTCCTCCACTGTGGTGGACTTCTCTGACTTCAACAGCCTCGTGCGCTTAGATCTTTCAGGGAACTCCTTGACTGCCTTCCCCACCTCGCTGGGCGTCTTGAAACTGCGCAGCCTGGACCTGCGAGACAACTGCCTCTTGGCTCTCCCACTGGATGCTGCACAGATGCCACTGGGGAAGAGCCTGCGAGAGATCTACCTCAGCCAAAACCCCTACAACTGCTGCACGCTGGGCTGGTGGGATTCCCTGCAGCAGGTCGAGGGGTTGCACGTCCCCGACAGGCAGAAGGTGACCTGCAGCTACGCCTCCCGCGTGCTGAACCCCAGGGCGCTGCCCGAGCCCGTCCTGCGGAGTTGCCGCTGGCAGATGGCCAACATGACGCTCTTCTACCTGGTGCTGGCTCTGCCCACCTGCCTGACGCTCCTGGTGGCCTTCGCCGTCATCTTCCTCACGCTCAAGCAAAAGCTGCTGAAGATGGTGAAAAGCCAGTGCGGGGCGTCCAGCCCTTACTGAAGTCCGAGGAGGAGGAGGAAGGGCTCAGGAGCAGTGAATGTCAGCAAGTTGTTGGGATTACAGGCGACAACCCTCTTCAGGTGGGTGAGATGGAGACTCGATGGATGGAGGACCAAGGGCTGCTGGGAGAGCTGCCGTTCTTGCTACAGATGGCCTAAGGATACCTGAAGGGTGCAGGTTTGTCTGGTGATGGAGCCTGGGGCCATGCTGGGCATCTTCAAGAGACAGAAACCTTCAGCTGATGTTGGTGAGAGGCAAGCAGACACGACACCAAACACCTCTTGGCCAAAGCGGCACCTCAGTGCTGTTCCCCCTCAGCACCTTCCGGCAGTTCCTTTTATTTATTCACCCTTGCAGCCAACTCTCTGCTGCAAAACATCCTCCAGATCTGCAACTAACCTCCACAAATTGCCCTGGGCTGGAGCAACCCTCATCTGGGCACCGTGAAGAAGGGTGTCTGTGGCCACCGCTTCCCAGATTGCTCTTGCTGGCGCTGGCAAATTCGCAGGCAGCCCTGGGCACGCACCTGCTGTGTGCTGATAAAACAGGGCAGGGCTGAAAAACACGTTTTGAGGATGTCATTGCTTGGTGAAGTCACGGTCCTGGTGGTTAGAAAAGCCCATTAAACCCAGCCCAAGCTGCGAGGATGTAAAATATTGATTGAAAGACAGGAGAATAAATTATATCACTGGTAATATCACCTCGAGTCCTTTGTGCCGTTCTGGGCCCCTCGCTTCGAGAAAGATCTTGAGGTGCCGGAGTGGGTCCAGAGGAGAGTGACAAGGCTGGGGAAGGGGCTGGAGGGAAAATCTTATGAGGAGAGGCTGAGGGAGCTGAGGTTGTTTAGTCTGGAGAAGAGGAGACTCAGGGGGGACCTTCTCGCTCTCTACAACTCCCTGAAGGGAGGTTGTAGTCAGGTGGGAGTCGGGCTCTTCTGCCAGGCAAATAGTGACAGGAGGAGAGGGCACGGCCTGAAGCTGCGCCAGGGGAGGTTTAGGTTGGATATTAGGAAGCGCTTCCTCATGGAAAGGGGGATTAAACACTGGAATGGACTGCCCAGGGAAGTGGTGGAGTCGCCATCCCTGGAGGTGTGTAAGGAAAGATTGGATGTGGCACTTAGTGCCATGGTCTAGTTGATGTTGTGGTGTTAGGTCATAGGCTGGACTTGATGATCTCAGAGGTCTATTCCAGCCTCAAGAATTCTGTAATTCTATGTGATTCTGTGATTATTATCAATGTTTTCTTCTTTGGCAACTTCTGGATTAAACAGATGCAGAGGAGATAAAGCAATAGAAACCCTTCCTTCTTGTCTGCAAGCACCTCTCCCGTGGGCTGTCGGGGAGTTTCCTCCACCCAGCCCCGGTGGCAGCGTGTGCACGCTCTCCTGCACCAGCAGCGTTACCTGGGGAAGTGCCGCTGTGTTCCTCAGAGGGTTACTGTGGGTGGAAATGAGAAGTGGTGGTGGTTTGTGCTGATTTAAAAGCCCTGCTGAAAACCAGAGCAGCTTTATTCCTGTGGCACCATCAGGAATTTTTCCAGTAAAATGTGTCTGGGTTTAATGCAAACGCAGGGTGGGGGGAAGCGAACAGCGGCACCAGTGTGGATGCGCCAGGGGCTTGCTCGGTCTCAGATGAGCTCAGTGGGGTGATGTGGGGTGTGCTGGGGGCTCGAGTCTCCACTGCCAGCCCCAGTGTAACTCTGCCTTACACTGGAGCTGTCCTGGGAGGTGATGGAGAGAAATGCCTGAGGCTGGCGTGGGCCCAGAAGCGATGCCGGGGGACAGCGCGGGCAGCAGGAGCCGAGGCTGGCAGCAGGGCAGCATCCTCTCCTGCACGGCTGTGGGGACAAGGACTGGGGTCACTGGTGAGCCTTCCATGGCCGCTCGCCGTGCCAGGCTGGAAAAAATGGCATAGGTCAGACCGTGCTGGCACTGAGGCTGAGCGCTGGCAAGGCTCTGGAAACCCAGCTGTCAAATCTCTCTCAGAAAACGGCTGCTTTCTGGCCCTAGTTTAGACTGAAATAGCCCAAATCAAATCGGGCCCCAGCTGGGGAATCCCTCAACCTCTTTTGGACGTTCTTTTGCCCCTAAGTTGCGCACCCGAGGCGTAAGAGCGACCTACAAACGTGCCTCTGTGAGGTCCTCTGGCAGCTCTGCGCTGGCACCGGGTCCCACAGCCGCACTTCAGCAGCTCTGCTGGCAGGACGGGCAGGGTGAGCAGGATGTCCCAGTGACTATCTGTCTCCCTGGGGTTGTTTGTCCCACTGTAGGGGCCGGGTCCAGCCTCAGAGGTGTGGATGCGGGTGATTCCTCCACCGCCCTGTGCTTTCGGCAGGGGCTGCGGAGTGCAGCCGTGGGTTTGCACGTAGGTAGGAAGCCGGGTGCTTGTCACTGCCTGGGGCGTGGATAAAAAGTTGGAATTTTTGCTCCTTTTGAGCCAATGTGGGGAATACTCAACACCTCTTCATCATGGGAGGTGTCAGCACAGGCATAGTGCCCAGAAAGCCAAGGCACATCCAAAGCTGCAAGTTCACGGTGATCACGGGAGGTCCTCAGTGACTGCAGAAATGTAAATGTTGCACCCATCTCCAGGAATGGCCAAAAGGACATCCTGGGGAGCAACAGGGTTTTTCCAGCCTTCATGTTGGGAAAACCATGGAGTATGCTTTCTTAGAGCGCATTTCTAGAAGAGAGGCTGGGGCTGTCAGCCCCATCCCTGGAAGTTTTTAAGGCCAGGTTAGATGGGGCTCTGGGCAACCTGATCTAGTGGGAGGTGTCCCTGCCCGTGGCAGAGGGGTTGGAACGAGATGATCTTTTAAGGTCCCTTCCAACCCTGACAATTCTATGATTGACCAAGGGTAAGTCATGCCTGACCAACCTGCTTGCCTCTCACGATGAAATGGATGGATTTGTAGGCAGAGGGAGAACAGTGGGTACCATTTACCTCAACTTCAGCAAGGCTTTAAATACCACATGCTACAATGTTCTTGCATCCAAGTGAAGATGTCACAGTCCAGTTGGGTTGGCGGGCAACCAAGCAGGTAAAAATCAGCTGGATGATCAAGCACAGCAGTTAGTAGGATGTGCTCTACCAGAAGGCTGGTGAGAAGACACCAGGGGTCTGATGTGGGATCTGTCCCATTTTGATGTCTGTCCATCACCTGGAGGAGGCCATGGAGCGCCTTCGTGTCACGTTCACACATAAGCCCAAACTGAGAGCTGGTCTGACCCTTAGGGCAGGCTGGGTGGAGAAGAGAGGTGCTCACAGGTCCCCACCCACCAAAGTGGAGATCTTTATATGCTGTTATGTTGCAATTTTTGACTGGAAACAGCAAAGCCTCTGCCAGAGATCTACACACCCCTTCCGTTCCTGGGAGAGTTGAGTCAGGCTTTACTTTTTAAAAAAAATTTTGGCAAGTGAGGCATCAGCTTTCACTTCTCCTCTGAACTAAAGTCTCCCTTGGACAAATGTAAGCTCACTCATCTGCAGTGATGACAACGTACGGTGGTTTAATCGACACTCATTTCAGATTTTTCACAGAACTGACTATAATTTAGGAGAAGAGCTCTTCCAAACCCCAGCTTCTGTGCTACAATGTGATGTTTTATTGCTAAAATGTCTATGTTGTAATTAATTTGTGGTTGTGAGAAGGAAGACCAGAGCTAAACTATTCTTGGAGGCAATTTAGAGCTCCTCTTAGTTACCTTGGGTATCCGTTTGTCGAGGTCTCTCAACTCAGGATGAAGGCCCATCCCACTCACAACCCTCACAGCCACCCAGGTTCAGAAGGTTAAAATCTGAGACGCTGTTGGAGTTGCATAATTTCTAAAGAATCCTAAACTTAGTCCTCTAAGAGCAGGATTTAGCTGGTACAAACCAGCTGAGGTAGAGTGGGATAAGTAAAATACTTGCTGGCAGAGAAGAATTTCTCAGTGACCATTAAAATGTTACGTTGAGGACGTTTTTCTGTAGCTTTCCTTGTCACATCAGGTTCTCCCCTAGCATGATTTCAAGTGAGCTGAGAGCTGTAGTCTGATGAGGCAACAGGGCTAAGGGGTTTGTTTTACTCTAAAACCACCAGCAGCCTTTGTGCCCTTCTACCATGCTAATTTATTTTTTTTTCCAGGTAGTTTTAAGCATATTTTCCCAAACTGAACACTTCCTGAAACAGCATCATCTAGTAGTAGAAGGAAGCAAAACACCTCACTTCAGCAGTTCGAAATCACTGTATTTTTAAAAGTACTTTCAAGACTTAATTTATTTCCTAGCTATTCCATTTTTTAAACACAAGGGTTTGTGTCTGTGCAAGCTGAAGCTGGAGATTTAAGCATAACTCAGGAAATGTGAGTAGTATTTCAATGCAATATTGATTTATCCAGAAAGACTAATATCTATTTAACATTCCAGCAAGTAATAATAAATACTATATAGACACCCAATAGAGCTTTGACATTGCTGTCAAGACGTAAATATGTAACACTTCATTTTCAGACAAAGATTAAGAGAAATCACGGCAAAGAAAGCTGGTGAGGTTTTCAGCCAAAGCTGACTGAAGTGCGAACAAATAAAAGATTAAATAATTTTCAATTATTTTAGGCACTTATACATAGGAAAAGACTAAAAACACGCAGAAAGTTCAGCTGCCCGATTTCCATTTCATCAAGTCTGACTTTTTAAACAGAGTTCACTTCAACCTGGAGTTGCTGTAGCTCCTTAGGCCTTGGGTTCTCCGTAGGCAATTCACGTCTAGCAATTGCATGAGCTGAGAAGGATGAGGTAGAACACGTGTGCTGACATCGTTCTCTCTGTTAGGACTGCAAGATTTGTCTCTGAACTCCCTATCCAAGATACCTTCGTCCGGAATCAGAATTCTTCACTTGATTCCACGTCCCACCCACAGGACTCCAGCTGCTCATCCTGTGGAAACTCAACCTCAATGTCGTAGACGAAATCTGGGTCATCCTTCTTCTTCCTGTTCTTTTCAAAGAGCTCATCCATGATGCTCTTCCTTTTGGCTAGTTCCTTGTCATCTAGTTTGTTCATATCCTCTTCTGGGTCAATGGTCTCTTCCTGCCGAAACTTTTCTAAGCTCTCAGCCAGGCTCTCTCCTCCCAAATGACCTTTCAGCAAATGGTACAGCTTCCGTAGCTGACGCAGTGAGACACCTTCTAAGTAGGCCTTGTGCCGAGGGTTATTCTTCAGCTGCTCAGCAGCCGTGCTGCAGTCTAAAGAGAAAGCCACCGTGAAGACTTACAGCTGCAAGCAGATCTCTTCCCATAAGCAAACCCTCTTCCCCCAAACAGGGACAAGCGAGACCTCCAGACTTAGCAGAATCACTACTTGAGTAGTAACCTTGGGCTCCTCGGGAGAGGCAGGGTGACCCCAAAACAACTCCTGTACGTAGGTAAGAAGCAACCCAGTGGTTCCTGAAAATCCTGTTACCAACTAGCTGTTCTTCTCCCTGTGCCTGGAGGCGACTTGGGGAATGCTACAAGTATGTGGTGAGTTGACCTTGGCTGAGCGCCAGGTACCCACCAAGTCGCTCTATCACTCTCCCCTGCCTCCCTCAGCACAACAAGGGGGGGAGAGAATAAGATGGGAAGAGCCCATGGGGGACGATAAAGGCAGTTTAACAGAAAAAAGCAGAAAAGCAAGGCCGTGCGCAAAGCGAAGCAAAACAAGATTGTATTCTCTACTTCCCATCAGCAGGCGATGTCTGGCCTTTCCCGGGAAGCAGGGCTCCGGTACGCGCAGCGGTTGCTCAGAGGTCAGGTGTCTTCTCCAATGGATGCCCCCACCACCCTTCTCCTTTCTCTCCCTTTTATACTTGAGCTGACTCACGCAGTGTGGAATATCTCTTGGGTCAGCTGTCCTGACTGTGTCCCCTCCCAGGATCCTGGCCACCCCATCCCACTGGGTGGAGAATGTTGGAAAGAGCCTGGGTGCTGTGCGAGCGCTGCTCAGCAGCAGCCACAACGCCGGCATCTTCTCTACCTCCCAATCCAAAGCCCAGCACTGTAAGAGCTGCTCTGGGGAACGTTAACTCCAGCTCAGCCAAACCCACTACAAAGTAACACACCACACCTGAGAACTTTGAGAAATTTCTGACGGGCATGATGCGCCGGCGAGTTTTATCTTTGCTGTCGTCTTTGTAGATGAGGATAATGGAAGGAGGCTGAAAGCAGACGCCGCACTTCTTTGCAACGTAAGTCATTACAGTTCTTGCTGCTGGCTGAAGCTAAAGTGTGGTCAGCTTTAGTAGAGATGTCCTCAGTAATGGCAAAGCTCACTGAAAAAACAGAAAAAAAACCAAGAAGGAAAGGAAGCGTGAGTGTCTCTTGGCACCGCTCTTTTGATCAGATTAGAATGATGTGAGCCCGGCAGAAACACGCAGCCAGGGTGCGTCTCCCTGATTTCGGCAGAAGCTGAACGTGCCCCTGCGTGTCCTGTGAGCTGGCTGCCGACTGCTGGTTTACACTTTGGTCACTACTCAGCCAGGATTACGTATCACACGCAAATTAATCTTTTGGCCTCCCAGCTAAGCGGGAGAGGCTGGATGGAAGGCTGAACAACCCCTGCCATAAAATTCCCCCTCCCACCCTGAACAGATTGACTTGGGGATGTGAAACAGCAAAACTTTCAACAAGTCTTTATTCTCAAGGGCGGGACTGGCGGATGGCAGGGCCGGCTCAGTTCGGACGGCCTTGCTTCCCCCGTACAAGCTGGTACCTGCTCCGTGCAGCTGGGGAAGACGGCGGCTGGGAAAAGACTGGACGTGGCTACATTTCAAACACTACAGCATTTGTCTCAAAGATTGCTCAGGATGGAAAAAAAAAAACGGGCTGTGGGAAAACAGTTTGTGAGCGATTCTATAGAAGGGCTCAGAAAACAAAGATGAAACGGAGCTCTCCCCACCGGAAAAAGACCCACGAGGTGTCGCTGGATCCTTACTGGTGACTATCTCTGCTAAACTATCCCAAATCCTTGCTTGGTTTCCACCTTTTTTAAAAAATTCTATTGTGTCCTATCGCTACCTACTTTTACTTTGTCACATTTTGTAATAAAATAGTAGTTTTGGATGTACCACGTTTGACCTCGTTTGTGTCTTAATCTCGTCCTCAGGGATCGTATCGAACGTTGTCACGAGAAAAGATTCAACTGAACGTCACTCAGGAGTTAAACTCAGCTGCCCCCAGCCCCTCTAACATCTGAGGACAAGCTGGAAAGCACGGGGGTTTAACTTCTGCCAAATTATTTTACAGCCTTAATCTGATACTGGCTCGTGATGCTAAGTCAAGTCCTACACAGTCAAATGACACCTAAAAGATGTGGGGCTTTTATATTGACTCCTTTTTTTATATAAAATAGTAAATCAATGTATGACGGTTTCTTCACAAACTATTTACTCTGGAAAGCCAGGAAGTGCTTACCTCCTAAACCCTTTTCTGCTCTAACCTCCAGGCTTTTAATTTCATAATGCCTAAAAGCTGCAGGTGTGACTTCAAGGAGAATCTGGTTTTTCAGTAGATA
The DNA here is from genome assembly GCA_013396935.1 of Baryphthengus martii. Classification (NCBI taxonomy): domain Eukaryota; kingdom Metazoa; phylum Chordata; class Aves; order Coraciiformes; family Momotidae; genus Baryphthengus; species Baryphthengus martii. Next base: position 4,894 of record VWZK01011944.1, on the reverse strand, counting down.
TAAGGATATATATTTGCTGTAAGCTTATCTGAGCATAGCTGAAAAAAAATCTTCAGAAAAAAAGCAGATAAAAGCTTGAAACATCTTGGGACCCCAAGATTCCACAGAATTAAGTTGCAGGAGCTAAAACAAAGATAAAATTCCATTATACATCCTTGTCTGCTATAGATATTTGCTTCGGAAAAATGACAAATTCATTGATATGGTTCAAATCTCCTTTATTTGTCTCTGGTTCTGTCACAAACCTGTAGATATCACAGTCCTCATATGGTAAGGGAGAACTTTGCATCCATAATGTTGGCATCTCTAACACTGGAATTCCTCCCCTTTTAAAAAAGATTTTAAGAGGAGGGGTACATAGCCAGTTTTCTTACAGTTTCAGAGTGCTCTCAGTATAGCAGTGTGTCTGTAACCTATGACAGATGAGACAGAGAGAGAGAAGAGATTCAGGAATGAAGACCAAAAATAAACTCCTTATTAGGTGATAATGAAAATGCAAATTCATTTTGAAGAGAGGAAATGATGTTGAAATGTTTACTCCTCCTCAAACTAAAATACACCACCAAAGAAACTGAAAAACTGAGAATTACAAGTGACAAACAAAATGACTATTTTTTTTTTCTTTTTTTTACACATCACATTACCACTGGTAGAGCTTAATATAACACATTCATCAAGGTCAAGAATGTCTTAAGATCTGAAAACGCCCTTGGCTTCATCTCCTTTTTGAATCAGATGAAATATTAGAGGAGACTTACGGAGCCCAATCTGCTGCAGATCCTCTTTCCCAGCTTAGGGTACAACACTGAATGCACATGTTATTTTTCTTTTGGTTTTAAATAAGTAAAAATATGCTAAATGCGAAGGTCATCTCCTTCTCTGTCTGGCCTACAGACTGCAGTAAGGCAAGGTTAAGAATTGCACCCCGAAAACGAACATTTCTCCAAGTCAAGGAAAAATGCTTTGATCTTTAGAAGCTGCTTAGAAGTTGAGCTGCAAAGCCTTCCTTCGTTTTTAAAAAAACACAGTAATGTTCTCAATACTGAAAAATAACTACAGCTGCTCTGTCTTTTGCTTTTAAATAGTTCTGTGAGGTGGGGAGAAAAGCAGAAGTCTTTTAAAAGCCACTTTCACTATCTTAAAACCAGAAATGATGCTTCAAGGTGAACTGACAAGGCTTTTTGAAGGGTCACGGACAATCACGAGAGCGGGCTTCCATCTCTGAGGAGCAAATACATCATTCGGTGAGAAATACAAACATGAGTAGAAGCCACTCAGGTCTGTGTAAAAAAAGGGAAAGACGTTTTGTATCCTTAGGTAACTCAGGCAGACATCTTCGCTACCTGGCATGAAAGGCTCTTTTCCTTAGCTCTGAAACACGGATAGGTGGGATTGTTTTCGCTCTGACAACTTCTGCGGTGCAGCAGAACTACTTTTGCCATTAAAAAGCAGCTTTTCTATCGCTTGTTTCCGCCAGACGAGCAAACCTTCGGTAGTGGTGCGCGGTCGAGGCCTAAACGTTAAGAGAGAAGGAAAAGCGGGGGAGGATCGGGTTCGTCCTTACCTCCTCTCACCCCTTCCTTTCCTTTCCCTTCCCCTCACTTCAGGCAGCGGCAGGACCGAACAGGAAAACGGTTCCTCAGCGGCGATCTCCTCCCGGGAACGGGATGCGGTTGCCCGGGCCTGGCCGGTTCGGTTGCCATGGCTACGGCCGCGCCGCCGGGCCCTTCCACCGCAGGCCCCCTCAGGCTGCCCGCGCTAGCGCCTGCGGGACGCGGCG
>VWZK01011943.1:0-20469 GCA_013396935.1 Baryphthengus martii | reverse complement strand
TTCTGTGATTCTGTGATTCTGTGAGTCTGTAAGCACTCTGTCTGTAAGTGCGTACAGGTTGACCTTGGCTTACCATTAGGTGCCCACCATGCTGCTCTATCATCCTTCCTCTTCAGCAGTATGGGAGAAAAAAATAAGATGAAAAAGATGGGTCAGGATAGGTCAAGATAAAGATAAGTTGCTGTCATGGGCAAAAAAGACTTAGCTTGGGGAGGATTAATTTAATCTATTGATAATCAATAACAGAGTAGCATAGTGATAAACAAAACCAAAACTAAATCTATCTTTTCTTCACCCTCCCTTCTCCAGAGGAGACAGTTCTTCACACGCTGTTCCAACATGGTTCCTTCCCATTCGCTGCAGTTCTTCGCAAACTGTTCCAGTGTGGATCCTTTCCACAGGGTGGAGTCCTTCGAGAATGTAGTAGTCCAGACCACAGTTCATGCCAGAAAGCATGCTCCTGCATGGCTTGCTTTCCACAGACCACAGCTTTTGCCAGCACCCTGCTCATGTAGACTTCCTTCCACCTATTCTGGTGTGGTGTCCTCCATCAGCTACAGGATGAATATCTGCTCCACTGCAGTCCTCCACAGGCTTCAAGGGAACAACCTACTCCACCATGGCTTTCTCCACAGGCTGCAGGGGAATATCTGTTCTGGCACCTAAAATACCTCCTCCCCCTCTTTCTTCAATGACCTCGATGTCTGCAGAGTTGTTACTCTCACATTTTCTCATTTTTCTTTAACACCTGCCAAACAACATTTTTTACTCTTTCATAAATATTATCACAGAGGCACCACCCACATCACTGATGGGCTCAATTTGGGCAATGACAGGTGCATTTTGGAGCTGGCTGAAGCTGGCTCTGTCCAACATGGGGGCAGCTTCTGGTCTATTCTCACAGAAACCAACATTGTACGCACCTCCTCCCACTACCAAAAGCTTGCCACATAAATCCAATGCAGCACATGACTATGTAAAAATGCATTCCTACTTAGAATAATCTTTTTTTAAAAAAAATTTGGTAATCTACTGTTTTGAAAAATACTAAAATGCAGTGTTTGCTGTATTGTTTCACATACCTATGCTAATAATGTCTCTACATTAACTTTTCAGACTAGGTAATGGACACATGCAGTGAAAATGGGGATAACACTAAGTATCAGAATATTACTTGTGCATTCATTTCCACTTTACAACACTTATATATTCCACAGCCTTTCAGCTTGGAAAGCATCTATCCACTTTTTTTAGTAGCTGTTTAAACAAAAATAGATGTTTATCTCTTTAAAATTTTGCCAGGAAGCTGTCACTTTCCCATTTACTCATGCTATGTTGTGACAGAATGTGTCAGCTTCTTGCACAAATGAAAAGAGATACAGATCTGTATTTACTTTAGCCGAAAAATAAGTAGTCATCAATTCCGAGAAAAGTGTTTTCCCGTCTGAAAAGATGGATAAATAAGAAAGGTTTTGTGAAGTAACTATTTACCAATGCTTAAAAGGTAGTTGAGAGCCAAATATTCTGGTTCAATTCACCAGTACCCATCACTAAGACAGTAAGTAGACTTGTTAAATGTACAATTAGATATCTGTAGCAAATAAAAGCAGATATCCAGGGAGCTCATGTTCTTATTGAAGCCCTTGATATTTAAAAGTATCAACAGTAGCAAAACCAGGTAGATGAACGTATGCAAGATCTGATCTTTCTCTCATGTTTGACATATAACAGAAATGCCAGATATCCTAGATTGGATTAAATTGCTGAAAAGTGTAGAACTAATCAGTGAAAATTAAACAGAACTGGTACACTACTTCAGGAGATTCTTTGAGATATTTTTTTATGGATGTGAATTTATAGGAAGGAAATAAATATGAGATGGTAATAATACATAATATCTGTAACTTTCTCTTCTTGAAAATTCTTTTATCTTTTATCAGTCTGACAGAACTCAAATTCCTGTCACCTAATAAATTAAAATGCAAGTTGCAATTAAAAAGTAAGTTTTTCAAAATATTCATTGAAAACATAACCATTACGACAAATCAGAGTATGGAATAGCAGGATTTTTAAAACCAACTAAATTCCAACTCAAAAATTCCATGCATCATGAATTCATGAAAAGAAAAGCAAAATTGCTCATGGAACTTACAGGTCAGATCTTAAACAGAAATCAAAACGAAACTGCAGATTGGCTAAAACCCTGGGAAACTACCCATACATTCTAAAGGATCAGGGTTTCAGCCTAGAGGCTAAATTTGTAATATAATTTGTGATGCAGCACAATTTCATAAGGCATGTTTTGTGCTGCAAAATGGAATATAGCATAGAAATCATCAAGCCAATGGAAAGCGACCTAGAAAAGTGTTTCTATCCCTGGCTGACACCACAGTAACACAGATGTACTGCTGTCAGTATGGGAGTCAAGGTCATTATGTATACCACAAAAGCTGCATTCTCTCTTATGTATATATCTTATTGAATCAATCCATTGAGTCACTTGGCTAAATGATTCTAAGATGCCTTGCAGCTGCATTAGGGCTACTCTTTCTTATCACCTTCACTGAAGTCTTTGAGAGGCATTAGAAGACACCAGAGCCATGCAGAATGCTAACAGCCCACTTCGTAGTCCAGGTACAGGTAGATGTGTGGAAAGTCTATATAGTGCAGCTTTGACCTCATGCAAAAGCAACAGAGGGCATAAGTCCTGATCTGTGTCTATGATTTAATGAGATTTTATCCATGACAAATACGTTCTTCATAACCAGGCCTGTCTATGTCCCTCAGAGACAGGCAGTATGGAATATCTGTAACTGCTACTGTTCCTATTATACAATGTGTTCTGTTTAATGAAGAAAGAAAGATATCCATTTTATAACAAGATTGGTCTGTCTTCTTTTCATGAGCACTAGTAAGTTTTCTACAATAGCAGTCAATACCAGTTTTAACAACAGCTTTATAAAAATACAAAAAAAACCCTACTCAGATTGGAAACCCACTTTCTTAATCACAGTATAGACACAAAATAAGTAACAGCCAGATGTCCATGAATAATTAATAATAATCATCTGTAAAAATCCCCCTCATCCAGCCCCTGCCCCAAACATCAGGCAAACACATCTTTTAAGGGTGTTACTAAATAATAAGTGCAGTACCCAGCTGCTGCCATTGCATTTCCCATGCCCCTATCTGTTCTTAGCACCAGCTGCAAGAAGATTTTAGTTCTTTCATTTCATATTGAAAGCTACAATTTCAATAACTCGCAATCATAGAATAGGATCACAGGATAGTTCAAGCTAGAAGGAACCCATAAGGTTTATTGAGTCCAACTCCTTGCTCCTTGCAGGACTACCTGAAATAAAACCATATGACTAAGAGCATTGTCCAGATGCTCCTTGAACTCTGACAGGTTTGATTCCATGGCCACTTCCCTGCGGAACCTGTTCCAGTGGCTAACCACCCTTTCAGTGAAAAATCTTTTTCTAATGTCCAATTTGAACTTCTGATGCAGCTTCATTCCATTTCCTTGTGTCCTACTGCTACTCACCAGAGAGAGGAGATCAGCACCTATCCCTCTACTTCATATTGAAGTGCCCAAAACTGCACAGTACTCAAGGTGGGGCCACATCAGTGCAGTGTAGGGTGGGACAACCACCTCCCTCAACCACCTAGCTATGCTGTGCTTGATCCACTCCAACATAGTTAGCACTTTTTGCTGCTGGGACACACCGTTGACTAATATTCAGCTTGCCATCAACCCGAAAACTCATGTGTCTCTTTCTGTGGGGCTGTTTTCCAATCTTTCATGCCCCACTTTGTATGTATAATCAGAATTACCCTGTCCCAGGCAGAGACTCTGGCCCTTACTCTTGTTAAATTTCACAGAGTTAGAGATTGCCCAGCTGTATGACTTGTTTTATGCTACAGTGTTCAAATGAAGGGTTTACTTCTGATAGTTACAGGTTCTGCTTTCCAAAGGGTGGTGGAAAACTATCCTTACAAGGATGAAGGCAAACAAGACAATAATCTGCAGATCTGTAGGGTTTGTTAACTAAGTCCTTCTATCTTCTATGGCCAAACATATGTTTCACAGCAAGTCTGCTAGGATAGATTCTGCAACAATCTCTTTGCATAGTTGCTTTCACCTCAAAGAGTAAGCAGGAAAGTAACCTCACTAGGCACACATGAAAAATTACCAACTGGTTTGATAGTGAGCTGGATCTTCCTTACTTTGGTCCATTTTTATGTATCATATGGTTATAAATTGGAGATCAGGGAAATAAATCCTATATATGTATGAATTTATATGTGTGTGTGTCTATGTGTGGGTGCATGTGCTTTAATAATTCAAAGTCCTTACTCTATTTCATCAACACATGAGAAAGAATAAAAGCACAAATGGGAAAGAAAAAGCACTGTAACCAGCTTTGATTAATTCATTTTAATAGCGCAGGAATAATATTCCTGAAGTAAATCACAGCAAACTGTGATTTGGATAGAGGTCATATGCATACCTAAAAAACAATGTAAAGTCAAGGTCATTATATATGAAATTTCTCAAAAATAAACACTTGGGCTTTAGGATATTTATTCACTGACCCTGAAATGTCAGCTTGACACTGATACTAATGTAGCATACTTGTCTCTGGAGTTTATCCCACTATGCAAAGGTGCCGCTTACTGTGAGAATCTTTCTGAGGTGCTCCAAGTGCATTCTAGAAACCATCTGCATATGTTATTTTATTGCTAGGTCTCATAAATCAATATTATGTAGAAACATCTATAATTTTATATTGTATTCGAAATAGGATAGCCACAGTGCTGCACATTTGAGGTCCTAATGACACTAGTGGTACAGTACTTACATTTTAAATATTTTATTGAACAGCTTGAGGTTATTTGGTTTATAAAACCCCCAGTCTGTTTCCTCACAAAGCCCTGGGGCTCTGACCTAGTAAAGTTCAGGCTGCTGAAGGCAGGGGAGGAGCCCTACTTGCAGTTGCTAATGGATAAATAGTAGAAAACATCAGTGGAATCTAAAGATTTGAAAGCAAGTGGCTGTGTATAATCAATAGACTTAATAATAAGTAATGACAGTTTTAAATACGTGAACATGATACTGCAAAATAACTTCCATTACATGTACAAGGGCCCAAATAGGAGAAAGAGCAGGCACTAATCATACGCGTAAGCACACATCAGCCACCTAACAACCAGTTCCTGGTTCTGGGCTATGTTACTGCAGTATACTCTATAGTGTTACTCATTTTATTGACTATCTGTACCACTATCCTACTCCGAGTTTGAAAAGGGTATATGTCAGGACTCATGAGAACAAGTCCCTTAGGAATTTCTCCCTACTTTATCTCTTTCACAGGGTTTGTCAGCTCAGAGGATATTGTAGAAGAGGCCTTATTGTCCATTTTCTTTCTTTTTGCTGCAAAACTATATCAAGGCTTTTGGCTTCACAGAGGTACCTGACAAGTTTACATTTGCAGATATACAGATTATTTCAAATTGTTCTCTAGTTTTACATAGTTATATCATCAAGGCCAAAGGCCTCAGACAGAAGAGGAATTTTTCCACTGCATAAATTTTGCTAGGCAATGTTATCTGAGACATCCTGAGATATCTTTCCTCACCCTCAACTGCTGTTCCCAAGCAGCTCATCTGCCGGCCCTAAATGAAGAACTTTCTTTGCTTAGGTATCATGCTTAGGCACTCGAACATTTTCTTAAGCACTCTCTTTTCAAAAGCATTCGTCTTCAAACTTCTGTCAACATTACTGTACAAGGCTAGCACAAGCTTCTGCAGAGTAGACAAAATCAGAATGAAGGATGCTGGATGTGATTTACTATTCCAGACCATTCAATTACAGAATATTTCCTATTTCTATGGATAACTCTAGAGTTTCCCTGATTACTTTCTCTCAATATTTTTGTGTTATGTCATCTGGTTCTCCCTCACACAAGCAACCATTCAGTCTTTTGATTTGTTTTCAGGCTTGGTATGTGACCTGCATCTTTGTCAACAACTCCTGTTTCAGATAGTCACTTCAAAAAAACCTGAATGCTCTTCTATAATTCATCTTACTACAGCAGCTCAAACACTTGCTATATATATATATAAAAAAATAAATTTAAAAATACCCAGGAGAAGACCAGCAGGCTGAAATACTTTTACAAACCACGAAGATAGCGTCTTTGGTGTGATTATGCAGCCTAGAGTTTCTCAGATATGAACAAGAGATCTATCAATCTGAGCTATGTGTACACCATAGTGTATTTCTTTTGCACATGTCATGGTTAGGCTAGTAAGAGTCAAAGAATTATAATTATTTTTTTTATTTTGGAAGTTTGGCCCAGTCATATCTAGATGTCTTGGAAATTGTATTATCTGGGGTGAGAAACAGCTATTCATCTAACACAATTCAGCTGTAAATTCAGAAGCTCCTGTTGCTGCTGTATAAGGTCTGTTACCTTGATCAACATAAGCAACTCACTGAAGGACCTGAGAATAGAGGAAGGAAAAAACAACTATGTATAATTGACCATAAGCCTACTTGAAATCTCCAATGATATAGAGATCTTTCTCCTTAGTTACATGGGGGGAAAAGCTTATATTACACCCTAGAATCTTAGAAACAACTTATTTCCTGAAGCTCCAGACATTGCTGCCTTATTTCTAGCCCATCACAATTTTTACTTTTGAATACATTCACTGTTAACAGTCCTCCCAATATACTCCTTCTCCCACAACAGTACTATGCAATTCCTTCTGAAGCTTCCCAAGCTAAAGAGGAATTAGATATCCGAACACCTTTTCTTCTATTACTTTTCTCTGGCCACTGTACTATGTGTTCTCACGTACTATAGCATGGAGATTACTCTAGTACAGCCATAAGAAAAGGTTATCACTGCAGGCCTTTTCAGCAGAGGCCAGTCACAAAATGGGTTATACACTCCCTGTATTTAAGCAGCAATTAAAGCATTAGGTTCTTGTTAATGGGACAAATCAGCTCTTAGTGCATCTGCTGTGAATTTTCTTTTACAGGTTTCATAGATTGTGTAAGGAGTTCAGTCCTCTTACACTGCTTGTAAAGTTGAGTATATAATGTTAAACGGTGTGAATAACTTTGTGTATGTACAAAGTCATTATTGAAAATCCTGTAACTTAAATTAGCTATGTGCACAAGAAAATACTGAATTATATTTTGATAATTCTTTTCTGTCATAGCTTCCAGTTTCACCTAATAAACACTGGTAAGTCAGTGTTTGTTTTTTTGCCATTTTCCTGTGAGTAAAGGTATCTTTTGCAAGAGCTGTGCATTACCTTGTAGTAATTCAGATCACAAAACAAAAAAAAAAAAAAAAAAAAAAAAAGAGTGTGTGACTATAAAAACTCAAGTATAATATGTAAATAATTTTTGTGACACTAATCTTTTGTTTACATTTTATAACTGTAAAATTAACATTCAAAAAATTATTTTCTCCTCTAATGCGAATAGAAAATTGCTAGAGGAGGCAGTTCTAAGACAGAAAAGCAACTACAAAATAGAGGCATATTCTTACAGAGAGGCACAAAAATGATGTTCCCCAGGGCTCACTACTGGGGCCTGTTCTCTTTGATATCTTTATCAGTGATCTGGATGAGGGCATTAAGTACACCCTCAGTAAGTTTGCACACAACGCCAAGTTAGGTGGGAGCGTTGATCTTTTTGAGGGTAGGAAGGCTCTCCAGAGGGATCTGGACAGGTTGGATTGATGGGCTGAGGACAGTGGTATGAGATTCAACAAGATCAAGTGCTGGGTTCCGCACTTGGGTCACAACAACTCTATACATGGCTATAGACTTGGGGAAGTATGGTGGGAATGCTGCCCAGTGGAAAAGGACCTTGGAGTACTGGTCGACAGCCAGCTGAATATGAGCCAGAAGCATGCCCAGTTAGCCAAGAAGGCAAACATCATCCTGGCTTGTACTAGAAATAGTGTGGCCAGCAGGACTAGGGAAATGATTGTCCCCCTGTACTTGGCACTGGTGAGGTGGCACCTCGGACACTGTGTTCAGTTTTGAGTCTTTAAATACAGGAAGGACATTGAGGTGCTGGAATGTGTCCAAATAGTAAAGCTGGTCAGGGAACTAGAGCACAACTCTGACAGGGAGTGGCTGAGGGAACTGAGGTTGTTTAGCCTGGAGAAAAGGAGGCTGAGTGGAGACTTTCTAACTACAAGTGTCAAGCGCTGGGTCCTGCATTTTGGTCACAACAATCCCAGGTAACACTACAGTCTTGGAGAAGAGTGTCTGGAAAGCTGCCTAGCAGAAAAGGACCTGGGGGTGCTCGTCAAAACCCAGCCAAATATGAGCCGATAGTGTGTCCAGGTGGTCAAGAAAGCCAACAGAATCCTGGCCTGTATCAGAAATACTGTGGCCAGAAGGAGAAAGGAAGTGACTGTGTGCCTCTACTCATCACCGGTGAGACCTCACCTCAAGTACTGTGTTCAGTTCCGGGCCCCTCACCACAAGAAAGATACTGTTTCTGGAGTGAGTTCAGGGAAGGGCAACCAAGCTGGTGAAGGTTCTGGAGATCAAGTCCTGTGAGGAGCGGCTGAGGAAGTTGGGATTGTTTAGTTTGGAGAAGAGGAGGCTGAGGGGAGACCTTATCGCTCTCTACAACTACGTGAAAGAAGATTGTAGTGAGGTCAGTGTTGTCCTGTTCTCCCTAGTAACTAAAGGCAGAACCAGAGGAAGTGGCCATAAGTTGCAACAGGGGAACTTCAGATTAGATATTAAGAAGAATTACTTTACTAAAAGAGTAGTCAGTCACTGGGAGGTGGTAGAGTCACCATAGCTGGAGGTATTCAATAAAAGTGTAGATGAGGCACTTCAGGACATTCTCTAGCGGGATGGTCAGGTGATCTTTGTGTTTTGTGGTTTTCAGGTTTTTTGGGGGTTGACGGTTGGACGTGGTGGTCTTTGAGGTCTTTTCCAACCATGAGAATTCTGTGATTCTGTGAACTACCTGAAAGGATGTTGCAGTGAGGGGGGTGTCAGTCTGTTCTCCCAAGTAAAAAGTGATAGAACAAGAGGAAGCAGCCTCAAGTGGTGCCAGGGGAGGTTTAGATTGGACATTGGGGAAAATTTCTGCACTGAAAGGGTTGTAAAATACTAGAACAGGCTGCCCAGGGAAATGGTGGAGTCACCATCCCTGGAGGGATTTAAAAGATGTCTTGTTGTGATGCTGAGTGACATGGTTTAATAGTGACCTAGAAGTGCTGGGTTAACAGTTGGACTTGATCGTAAAAGTTTCCTCCAACCAAAACCAATTCTACGATTCTACGATTCTTGAAGAGGAAAGCTTTCTGAATATGCTGAATTTCATTTTTTTCTTTCTTAGGTATATTTACTCACGGGTTTGATATTGAAATATATTTCTGCCTTTTAAATCTGATTATTTAAGACTTGTAGAGCATATGATTCCTAAAGTTTTGAAGCTGAAATTGAAAAAAGGTAAAATTTAATAAGTGTTGCTTAAGTAAGTTATGTCTGGTATGTATATATTTTTCACCACCTGCCTGAATTATCTTTGCTCTAATAGTATCTTTCTTTTTGATGCTTCAGTGATGCTAACACCTTTTATATGTCTCCTTTATTATGTAAGAATAGTATAAAATTTATTTCATGAGAAAAACTAAAATAATCCTTCTGTTTGCACAGAGGTAGAGTAGATGCTTATCTACAGGGAAGGGCAATGAAAAACATTTTATGATCTGAGGAACCTCCCTCAGTTTGAACATACCTATATCCTGTCATGGTATCTTTCCAAGATAAAATTTTTTCATAGATATTTTAATGGAGTTCCATGGTAAGAAAATATGGTTCTATGTCTGAGTCACACATTTTCTAGATGAACTGTTTGGACAGGAACATCATCTAGGGACAGTAAAATGAGGTTCTAGGATGTCTCCATGGCTAGCAATATCAAGCACCTTGTTAAAACTTTAATTTGAAGACTGAATTTTATTGAGTCCAGTACAGTGCATTAAAATCAGTGTCACCATTCAATTTTATTTGCGGGTATCTGGCAAAATAAGGTTTCCTGATTTATCTGAAGAAGCATGTTCTATGAACAGAGAAAGCTAAGGGATAGGTACCTTGAATTGATTACCCTGGAAATTCAAGACAGATTATCATCTCACTGAAGTGAACTATCAAGATTTACAAGCAATACAGAAATCAGTATCCCAAGGTTTTTGTACTTCAAACTAGTTTAAACTGAATAACAAGATCTGACATTTCTTATCTCATTTTGTCTGCTATGAGAGTCCTCTAATGTCAGAGATCTGTGTGGTTTGTACCACGTGGGTTTGCAAACTGAAAGTAACTTCAGTGTCTTAATGGATGTAGAAAATGGCTTTATCATGAGCATTCCTCAGTATTGAAGTCATGTGAGAAGATTATATTAGGCAAATTTTACAGCATTTCTTAGCAAAAATTTCTATTAACATCAGTGTAGTTCAGTACATTTAGCAAAATTCATTTGAACTTTCACCTAATACAGGATTAAAAAATATAATAATTGAGGAACCCACATATATATGTGTCTCCATTTGGTGTTCAGGGCAATACCCCACGGAGCAGAATTCCTCTGGGCCCCCTCTCCCCCTCCCCCTTCCCTCCCAAGGGAGGATATAAAGGGAAATGAGGAAGGAAGCGCCTCACACCAAATTGGAAGTTAAGACTATGAACAAAATTTAATAGGTAACAGATAAACAGGGAGAAGGAAATATTAAGGGAAGGGGGATATACAAAAATATACCAAACCAGTCCTGGGATGGTGATGGATTGTGCAGAGCACGTGGAGCCCGGTCTAGCTTAGCTTGATTGCGGTCCCTGCAGCAGCAGAGTCCGAGGGAGAGTGAAAAGGAATGAAAACTAAACTTCCTGTCCTTTTATAGAGTGTGGCAGGGAAGGGGAGGGAATACCAGGTGTTCGTGTGCCCCCCCCCCGCCCCCAATTTGTTAACTCTTAAACCACAACAATATGAAAAAGATTAATTTATATCTAAGAAGACCAGTAAAGGTCTTTTCAAAGTAATGCTAAAAATGTCTTAAGCTCATATACTGCTCGTATTTTGTGGCACACATATCATAGAAAACACATATTGCATTGAAATAGGAGCACCATGGCCCTAAGAAATTAATAAAATGAGCTCAGGAAGTTTGTATTGTGTTATATTTTATAATTTATTTTACTGTATTTTCCTGAACTATAGATAAGCAACAAAGGTGTTAATTGCATGAATCTGAGGATGGGAAAGGATGAGGGAGACAGGACATTATTACCTTCATCTATTCACTGGTTCATCCATGTTAAGTATAGTTTTGTTAGTCCTGACAGCAGAAAGGAGCCCATACGTGCTTCAGCAGAATTTCCTAGTGTAGTATAACCAACGGGGAAGCATCAGCCAAAGGCACGACCATGAGATGAATGTGAATCCAAAAATGGACTTGTTGCCTGAAACTGTTAAAGCTTCAAAGGAAGTCAGCCTGTCATGCTTTTTTGAATTGTTGTAGTTTATTCCCCTTGTGACAATTAAACAGATTTTAAAACAGTTTTTCCACAATTAAAATAGTATTGCTTACCTGTCAAGTTCCTTGTTGGTAGCAGAATTCCAGAAGTCTCCAATGCATTATATATTTACTCTGCAACTGTATGTAGCATGTTGCCAAATGCACAGCTGGCTATCTTATAAATGAAGTCTCACTGCAGTATTATCAGAAGAATCTTGAATTAGGAAGTTTTCCAGCTGTTTAAGAAGAAGATTGGGAAAAAGGAACAGGACAAAATGGCTGGTAACATATCAACAAAATCCAGAAAGCATATTCTCCTGCGCTGTCGCTTGGAGCCTAATGTATAACCATAATGCTATAACCATATAACCATATATGCCTATAGCCATAATCCTAAAGTTATATACCATAAGTACATCAGAACTTCCTTTCTATTACTTATTTGTCTGTAGAAGAAATACTCTAGAACTACACAAATTTCCAAGAAAAATATCTGAATGGTGTGTACTTTATAAAATACTAAATGACATTACTAATTCAATGATTAACATGATCACAATAATTGCTAAAGCTATGAATTTAATAAAGTCCAGATCCAATAAGGAGCTTAGTAATGCAGGGTTAGATACAGCAATTTGTAAATTGTAGGTGATAGACATCTGAGTGTCTGCTTTAGAAGACATTTTGGTTTTAGCCCAAAATGCACTTTATAGTAAGAGTAAATGAATGAAAACAGGCATAAAAATAGATCATAGCTCTTTGTTCTCATAGTTGAGCAATTTACACATTAGTTATCAAAGTCAGGCTTCCTCTTGAAGAAGAATTCAAGGATCCCAGAGAACTCATTGAAATGACACCTAGCAAATTTTGTCAGTAAACACTTTAAGTAAAATCTCAGAGGGGATTTTCTAGATCACAATTTCCAGCATAAAACCTTAAGCTCATTCAAATCCTTTTTCTTGAATCCCCCCCTACAGTTCCATCTAACCAAATATAATAAAGGAAAATGGAGACATTGGCCTTACAGCAAAGGCAGTACAGCATAAAATAGTGGTATTTTCATTAATACCAGTCTCTTACGGAGGGGCCCTTACAACTAAGCCTGGTAGATTCAGAACTATAATAATCCTTAGTAGAGAAATTCTTCTTATCCATAAAGACTCCAGTAATAGCATTACAAGCTATAGTGCTTTTGATCATTATTGTAAAACACCACAGTATCTATTCATGCAGGCTACTACTTGATTCACCACTCTGTAATACCAGCTTTTATGCCTCTATAACGACTCTAAGGGGTTTCCTTTTCAATTAATTTAGTAGTTATGACAGGTGCCAGGTTGCAGAATGCAAGGCTCGTTACTCAGTCACAGAAGTAATTTCTCAAAGTCTATAGGTTTCCCCACTGCTCAGCATCTGACCTTGCCCTGTTTGGTCTTTATGTGCTGTTGATGTAATTCAGGCTGCCTAAGATACAAACATGAAGCACTGAAGAGTCAAACTGGAAAACCCATATCGCTGTCCCTGGCATGCTCTTTACATTGCCTATAAATTTTCTTAATAGCAATAAGAATGACAACACAGTAATAATTTAAATATATCTTAGCAGCAGAAACCAGAAGCTATGGATATATAGTTTTAAGTTAAAAAAAATGAACCGTCAAGCACTTACCTACTCACCTTGTATTTGACTGTATCGTGGGCCATTTTTAATAGGCAGGCATTAGAAAGTTCTCCAGAAATACATTCCACACCTTTGGATGAATGAAATGGGGACACAGTCTGGAATTCACACCTTCCACATCTTATGCAGATAGTCCCATCAGAGCCTGTCATAGAGATATTTGGGTTCACAAAAAGTATTAAGCACCTGGCATTATGTTTTGGAGAACCGATGGGGTGCTAAATGAGCAGATGGGGACCAACCCCTTTTGTCTCAGCACTCACTGAACATAGCCACTGGATCACCCTCTCTAGAATACCAGTGTCAACTGCAAGACAGTATTTCTCTCCACTGAGGTGGACTCTGTGTCTCTGTGCATGTGTAGGTGAGGGTTAAGTCATAAGAATACAGTTTTTCAGGGACAATGATTTAGTTATGCTTTTAAGCTAAGTGAACCCATCTTTGTACCTCAAACATGAGAAGAAAAAGAAGTAGGAGACGTATGAGATAATTTTATTCTTTGTTGAGCTCTAGTAACATGGAAAATACAGATGAGACTCTTTTTTAGAGGTTTTAAAATCTGTTTACAAAATTAAGATATTAATTTATTGCATATTAGCTAGGAGCTAATGGCAGTGTATCTGCTTTATCTGGATTTGCTCCCTTATAAAATACTTTTATATTTGGAAGATAGGGGAAAAGTATTTCATATATACTTTTCTGTTCTTCCTAGCGCTTAAATTGTGTAATCGTTTATCTGTGTATGTGTGAATATATATAGACATGTGAGTAATTTTCAGTACTATGAAAAAGACATTTCATAACAATCACAGAACCACAGAATCACGGAATGGAAGGAGTTGGAAGGGACCTCTGGAGATCATCTAGTCCAAACTTCCTTCTGACAGAAGTCCACCTAGAGCAGGTTGCACAGGAACACATCCAGGCAAGTTTCAAAAGTCTTCAGAGAAGGAGACTCCACAACCTCTCTGGGAAGCCTGTTTCAGTTCTTTGTCACCCTCAAGGTAAAGAAGCTTTTCCTTATATTTGGGTGAAACTTCCTGTGTTCTGCGTTCCATCTTTGCCTGTCCCTCCTGAACAGTTTATCACCATGAACTGCAGTGCTCCTATTGTGTGATGCTCCAGTCCCATCACGTTTCAACATTAGCCATTAGCTCATAGATTTCTAGATGCATGATGGCTTCCAGCTCCTCCTGCTATTACTCATACTGCATGTATTTGTGTAGAGGCATCTCAGCTGGACTATTCACTATGCCACCTTTTTAGAGGAATGCAGTCTAATTCTTTTGAGACATTTCACAGATGTTTCCCTATTGGATCCTAAAGAGCAGCCCCTGGCTGGTCAAAACTCCATCCCCCTTCCCCTCCTAAATCTAGAGTAAAGCTAAGTCTGGCCAGCTTATTGGCAAAGATGCTTGCACAGGTACTTGAACAGGTGAATCCCATCAATTCCCAACAGATCGGCTTCTAAAGAGTAGATGCATGATCAAGACAAAATCTTGAGTATGGCACCAGCCACACGGTCACACAGTCATTCAACTGTACAGTTTATTTCTTCCTTCGGTGCTTCCTCTGACTGAGAGGCTAGAGGAAAACACCATCTGTGCTCCAAATACTTTTACCTTTGCTCCAAGGGACATACAATATCTTTTGATGGTTCTAAGTTTCCTTATCACAGAATCATTAGACTCTGCGTGGAGTAGTAGGAGTGCATGATACTCTGTAGGGTTCACCAGACTTGGCAATCTCTCAGTGACAGTTTGAAAGTGAGCTCCAGGTAGGGAGCACAATTCTCTAGAGAAATTGTCTGGACAGCTAAGGGGTACTTCAGTGCCTCTCCGTAAGGAATATCCAAATACTTTATGTGTTTTTCTGCTGGCATTGGTTCTAATGTGGTTGAGTAGCTGAATGAACTTTGTGTGATTAGCTTCTCCTGGATCCTGTCCATTATTCATGTGCTCTTTATTCTCTTCCCCAAGAGCATTATATCTGTTATGCAGGGGCACTTTAGGGGAAGGAAGGAGGAAGGTTCTTCCTTCTACCCCAAGCAGACACAAGAGTCCAGTCTCCTTCATCTCATGGGTCAGTTGTTTCAGTAAGCCTGAGGTTCAATTCAAGGTTAATTTCCCCTTGCACAACCTTAAGGCAGGGCTGTCACTCAGCCTTGGACAGTGTGCAATATCATGTATCAATCCCCCACTCACATTCCAGGACATTGTGCTGCCTATTGAGCTTCTCTTGTACCACAGCTACTTGTTTGAAGAGTTATTTATTCTAGCTGTGTACAGCAGCAGCTATGATTCCACCATTGCTTTCAGGGGCAGGGCCTTCCAGGTGCTGGCGCTCCATGCAGCCTGAGATCTGGATAGTTATTTCATAATAATCATATCTCCCTAAATGAACAAAAAATAATTTCCAAATATTTATATAATGAAGAATGGCCAGTATCTGAATGTGACTTAACCATCAGTAATGCAATTTATTTGCATTATGTGCAAAAGCTAGTTTAGCTTTTGATATCGAGTATCTTCTGTGATGCAAAGGGAGTAGTTTTTTTTTTCAATTATTAAACTAGTTATATTCAGTAACTAGCTTATTTAAACTTTAAAAACAAACAAAATAAAATTTCATTTGAGAAAGCAAGAAGAGTTTTCCAGTGTATTAAAAAACCCAATATGTGAGAAACCGAGACAGTTTAGTTTTAAGTTCTTCAAGGACACAATGGTCAGAAAGAATCCCTTCAGCACAGAAACTAAAGATAATAGCCTCTTTGTTTAATAACTTCATTATTTTTAATTATATGTAGGTACTGTTTATTCTAAAAGGCAATTAAAAATAGGAAATTATAAAAAACAATTACTTAGTCTTTCTTTAGAAGAATTGCTAAATAGCAAAAAGAAAAAATACTTATTAAATCAAGTTTTTCAGGTTGCTGATTTAAATAATGATTAAAATTGTTCATTTAAATCAATGAATTTAAATCAAATTAATCTGTCTTACTTTAATTATAAGAGCAAGGATTCTTTGTTAACAATGACATTAAATAGTATTAGTTAAAAGGCTAGTTGTTCCATGACCCTCTTCCAAACTGTTTACCAAAAAGTCTTCTATAGAGAAATTATGTAGGTTTATATAAAGAAGGCTTTTTGTTATGTTTTGCTATTCCCGGAGGAGTTGCTCATTCATATATTATATTGAAAGCTAATTTTTTTTTTATATACATTGTTTGGCTTTTATCAGCATCATATTCTTATTATCTTTCAACCTACGTCTTGAACCAAACAGCAGACCTATCAACTCAGCAATACACTCGGAAAAACTTAAAGACCTTAAGAACTTAGGAGTTTTAACAATGAAAAGTAATCAAGTAATCAATTGCTCATTTAATTAGATTTTTCCTAATTCAAGTAAAATTAATTAATGCAATGCTGTATCTTCTTCTGACAGTGTACAGAGGGGGATGTGAACTTACAGCTAAGAGAATTGACTGATCAGGGCTTGAAATAGTCAGAGACTTCACCAGCCTCATGTGAATGTAATTTCATGTAAAAAACTTCTTCTAACTTAAGGAAATTTAGAGAGATAAGAGAAGTGGTGGGTCCAGAACTAGAATCAGTGTTTCCTGTAGAGACAGATGTGGTAAGAGGGGAAGGGATGCACTGAGAAGATATTTACACGATCTCTGGGGACCATAGCTTACATAATAATGACTGAGTACTAAAGCTTTGAAAAGATGTGACAAGTTTCAGGAGATATATAGAGGATCTTTGGGTTTCATACAGCTTAAGTGGGTAACACAGTTTGCTTGGAATTATTGACTATGTTAGGGACTAAAATTAAACTTATGAATAAAAACTGAACCAAAAATCACATGAAACTCAAGAATTGTGGTCTAGTGTAAGATCTAGTGATTTTCGTGTTAGAAAGAGAACTATAACGTCAGACCAAGGGTTACAGGGTTGTTTTTTTCCAAATGCTTATACCTAGAATTACTTATTTGAAATAAGTTACACACATAAGCAGTGATTTTAATCATTTTCCTGTTTGCAGGAGCACTGAGATAGAAATACACTGGAAATACAGCAAGCCACATGTCCGGTTACAAACACACCCAGTTTTTGCACTGCATGCTTCCCATTACCTTTGATCTTCATAATAACTTTTATGAGAAACACTGTGTGTATAATCTTCCTCTTTCGACAGTGACTTTTATTACAGAAAAGAAACAGAAACATGACTTCTGTTTCAGGTCAGTATCATAGGAAAAAAACAATACTTAAATCCAGTTTATACTTCCAGAGAGAAGTAAAAAATATTTAAGGAGACCCTGTTCACGTTAGACTTATCAGACTTACGAGAGTCTAGTTTGCCAACACTTTCACTTTCTCATTTTCAAATGAAACCCAAATGAACTCAACTTCTGTGAAAGAAAAAGGAAAAATAAAGCCAAACAAAACACTGGACTCCTCTCGTTCTTCCCTCGAGACTGCCATTCCTTATGAAACTGTAGGAAAGCATTTTACACTCTTACAAAGTAGCAATTTTTGTAATTTCTATGAGCATGACCCAGAATAAATATCAATTCCAGATCTCACCTTTTGACTTGTCCTTTAAGATGTCTCCAAAATTCTGTCAATGAATGTGGTATTAATTGAAAAAAGAAATTTCTCAGCCTAGACTGCTTTTCTATGAAGACCATACAGAAAACAAATATTTGGATTGCTTCATCTATCTGCATAGTAGTTGGTCAAAGACCTGAGTAGAACAAGACTTAAAAGACCAAGTTTCTGATCTAATATAACTATTTTACAAGAAAAAAAAACAAAACCAAACCAAACAAACAAAAAATAAACTTACCAAAAAAATGCTACCAAAAAAAGCTATTCTTGATTCAATACTAAGTAATATGTAGCTGTTATTGATTTATGGAATAAGATAACAGCATGAACAACAGCATGCTTACATTCAACAACTTCAGGAAAGGGACTCTGCCTAAATTTAGACTTTAGGAAAGGGTTATAAAACATGAAGAAGCCTATCAAGAATGTCTTGATATCAAAGGAGAAGAAATTTAAATCTGTGAAGTCTATTTAAAAAACGTACTATACAGTCTTAGGCATCTGAGTTTTTTCATATAAAATAGATATGGGAGTGTCAAGAAAAGCATATTAAGGTTGAGTAGAAAATCTATCAGTTCACTGAAGCAGAAGGTAGTAATTGGAACATAAGAGGGTATTAAACATCAGATGAATAATTTTTCTTTGTGTATTTTTTTACCATAATGTTACTTACATATCTATCTTGTACAAATATATTTCAGACACTAAGGAGTCAATACAACAACAGATAAGTTTGTCAAAACAGACTATATTTGAGCAAAACTATACATTGATGAGCAAGTATTCACAGAGAGCAAAGGCTACAATATTAGAAGTAAAAATAAAATCATCAAATATAAGAAAAATATACATTTAATATATAGTTTTAGTAATGTAACCTAAACTGATATAATGAACTCTTAAAATAATTGAGGGGTATTTCTTGATAGGGTTGGCCTAATTTAAATATATGAAAATAATTCTGATTTAGTTGAAATGATTCAACTTTTGTGTGGCCAAAATCACTCCCACAGATTAGGAAAAAATGTTCTTCTAGTTTTAAAATGCATTAGGATGATAAAGGCATGAAAATCAGCTTGCTTTTCTTTGGTGTCTGGAAAATTGTCTGAAATTTGCAGAAGAAGATGAAATAGAAAAGTTAAATACAAAGAAAATGAAACCTGTTTCTTGACTCTGTGAGATACTTTGATTGAAGAAAAATGACTTGATATAATTTCAAGGGAAAGAGAAATGGGAAAGGAGAAAGAGGAAGTAGAAGGAAAAAAACCAAACCAAACCAAAAAAATGCAGAACCAGAGAGTATGCCATAACTGAAATGTTTAAAAAATGGTAGCTGAAGATTATTCAAGGCTGACTAGTTTCAGAGAGACTTAAAGACAGGTCATTAGCTGCTGAAGTTTGATAGAGTTTGTCAGAAATTTCCTAGTACAGCATTTGCCAATGAAAAAATGTTTTCCCCTGAATATTTCAAGAACATCCTTGGAAGTAACTCTACTGAAGACATTTAAACTATGACAGTGACAGATTGATGTAAGATAGATGAGACGCATCACAGTGACTGTCTGGTATAAGACAGAGGTTGCAAACTCTAAACTCTAAGGTTGCAAACTCTAAGACCACTATGAAGGTACCATAATCACTACATTTGAGTTTTGCACTGTAACAAAAGTATCAAGAAATCTGTTGAGCAATAAGCACTGTGTTCATCACTTTAAGCTATTGATTGAAAGTAATTTAAAAAATTATGAGCTTTTTTTGGTAGCAGAATTTCAAACATCTGATTAAAAGACTCATCGAGGAAAATAAAAGTAAACTGAATGCAAACTCTATGTCTGAACTGGGAGAGAACAAACTGATGAGCACTGAAGAAGAGAGCTTTCAGAAATGTAAATATTTGTGCAACAGTAGATAACATTTCTTGATTATTACCTTCATCTTTCCTGTGAATGTGCAAGAGTTCCATCCAGCTGGTCTTTACCAAAGGGACTAAGCTCATCTCTTTTTTATAAGCATTTACTTTCAGGGATTGCAGAAATGGAGTATGTGGGGGTGTAATTTTGGAAGCAAGAGGAGTTTGATTGTATGAATTCATTGTAATTGGACACAAATTTCTGAAATCAAGCACATTATTAATATGCAGAAAGCATATGAATTAATCAAAAATAATATGTACAGAAACAAAAATGGCAGAAAAAAGCTAAAGAGAATGATTTATTTCAGGTCACTTTTAAAGTTGTGTGCCATCTGTTCATTTAAGCAGGTATTTTTTCAAAGAATAACCTCATGTATTTGATAAATTTCAGCTGTGAGAATGGGTTCTACTCAAAAAGTTCCATAGATACAAGTAAAATGACAAACAATTTAATGGGAAAACATAAGAATGATTGAGAGAAATTATTTATCTAGGAGGAAAATATCTGAGAGGGACTCTGTATAAACTCTATCAGTGAGAGATTCACACCCTTCAGTGAAAACACAGCAAACTATTTAGTACTGATCAACATTGCTCTTATTGTGTCTTTCCCAGAGTTTATATGATATAATACCTTCTGCTTAGATGATGGTACAGAACAATAGCTAAATCAGAAATAAAAAAAAA
>VWZK01011942.1:193-73735 GCA_013396935.1 Baryphthengus martii | reverse complement strand
TTTAATAAGGCCAAGTGCTGGGTCCTGTGTTTCGCTCACAACAACCCCAGGCAATGCTGCAGGTTTGGGGAAGAGTGGCTGGAAAGCTGTCTGGCAGAAAGGGACCCGAGGGTGTTGGTGATCACCTGGCTGAACGTGAGCCAGCAGTGTGCCCAGGTGGCCAGGAAGGCCAATGGCATCCTGGCTTGGATCAGGAATGGTGTGGCCAGCAGGAGAAGGGAAGTGATCGTGCCCCTGTACTTGGCACTGGTGAGACCACATCTCAAGTTCTGTGTCCAGTTTTGGGCACCACAGGATAAGAAAGATATTGAGGTGCTGGAGCAGGTACAGAGGAGGTTCAGCTGAGCTAGTGAAGGGTCCAGAGAACAGGTCCTGTTAGGAGTGGCTGAGGGAGCTGGAATTGTTTAGTTTGGAGATGAGAAGGCTGAGGGGAGACCGTTGTTCTCTACAACTACCTTGAAAGAGGTTGTAGTGAGGTGGGTGCGGCTCGTTAACTCAAGTAAATAGCAACAGGACTAGAGGAAATGGCCTGCAGTTGCACCAGGGGAGGTTTAGATGAGAAAGTAGGAAGAATTTCTTTACTGATAGGTGCTGGAACGGGCTGCCCAGGGAGGTGGTGGAGTCACCATCCCTGGAGGTATTAAAAAAATGTGTAGATGAGGCACTTCAGGACATGCCCTGGTGGTATGGAGAGGTGTGTTTTGGCTTTTGTTTTGTTTGTTTGGTTTGGGTTTAGGGTTTTTTTGGAGGGGGGTTGATGGTTGGACAGGGTGATCTTAGAGGTCTTTTTCAGCCGTGACAATTCTCTGAAAGGGCTGGAAGTCAAAATACTACTCATGCAGGAGATTCAAGGGGTATCCTTTCCTCAAACAGTGTGTTGATATTTGCAGACACAGCTTTGTAAACCAGAAGAACCCCTGCCTCTGTCACAAGAACTGTAGCCTGAGCCTTAATGATGGCAGGTGATAAGTGTTCAGTGACATTCTGGATGCCTTTGTAGCATCCTAGTCTTTTGTTTGTTTGTTTGTTTTTTATGGGGAGGCAGTGGAAATGTATACAGATAAGATGTTTTGTTCTCACACAGTTGACTGTGTGGTAGAAATAGAGGTACAAGTCCTTGGTTCATGAGCTCCTGGCTCTAGAGTCTTCCTCCTATTGCTAGGGTCACCTTTGGCCAGTTGCTCCTTCTAAGCACTAAACACTTAAACTGTTATTACCAATGTCAACACTTGCTGTATTTGATTCTGCAGTGCAGGGTAGAGCTTGTGGCCTTGGCAAGGTGGGGCTGTGGTGGCTTTAAACTTCACTTGCAGCCTCTCCATCCAGGAGTGTTTGGTGTGACCTGTATAGAAGGTTCCCTGTTAGAGACCCTGCCTGGGCTGTGGCACTACCAAGACCCTCCATAGCACTGTAGCAGGGGAGCTTCTCTCCTGCTGTTCCTTTAACAATCTTGGAGAGTAATCTCAGTGAAGTAGTCTTTCTTAGCTCCTAAACTACGAGAATCTTTTACTCTCTGGATGTAGTGCCTCGGTACTTCTTACACATCTTACGGGAACTGAATGAGAGAAAAACCTACTCAATTATTCTAGGCAAAAGAGTTTTAAACCCTAGTTGATGCTTAAATTTGCATCTAAAACTCCAGAGCAGGTGCTGAAGGGAAAATGGCCAGTTGCAATGCGATACTTATCCCACTTGGTATGAGTAAGACTGGCTAGATCTTTTGGAGCAGCATTGCGTGTCTGAAGTTGCATGGATTTGCACTTGTCGATGTGTGCTAGGTCAAAAAAACCCGTTCTTCGGGAAGCGTGGGAGTTTTATTACATAGCCTAATTATTGGGACATCATTAACCTTTGTAGCCTAATTGTGCATGACCTTGCTTCTCACTAGGTCTGGTGGAGGTGGAGGAAGGGGAGGTGAATGGACAAGAGCTGTCTATAGCTTCTCACTCCATAGCCAGGATCTCCTTTGCCAAGAAGCCCCATGTAGAGCAGGTGAGTGCGCACGCAGTGAGCGGTTCCTACGGTATTGCTGGCCCCAGAAGGTGTCTAGTTGAGTGGGTAGGTTGACTAGCCTGCTTTGATTACAGATTGCCGTCAGGAGTTCTTGGGAATATTGCCTGGCATCCTGGCTTATCATTTCTGTCACAGCCTTCAGAAGATATGTCTTGTAAGACCCAGAGGGATCATTAAGATAAGGACTGATTCTCTGAATCAGACCAGCCAACCCAGAACCCTGTCTCCAGCAGTGGCCAGTAGCAGGTCCTTAGGGAAGAGATAAGAAAGTCTTCTCTAAATCCCCTTGTGCAGCAGCGGTGTTATTTCTTATTGCTGGTCTTCTGGAGTAATTAGAGTGTGAGGGTGCACACGTGTAAGGTGTGTCCAGTTTTGGGCCTCATCAGGATATTTTAAGAATGCCTGCCTTTCACTGGAGCTCCACCTTGTCTTTGCAAATCTTGCTTGATTTTCAGGGCAGTCAGAAATTGCTATGGGCTCTCTTCCCATCGGTGGCTGCTTGGCTGGGCTGGCGCTTGCTGTCAGCTCCACACTTGATTGTTTCTTGGGTTTTGACTTTTTTTTCTTTTTTTTTTTTTCTCGGTGTAGCTACGGTTTGTTGTTGACAGCTGCAAGATGGCACTGCTGGAGTTAGTGTGGCATACTGAGGTCGCCACTAAAATCCTGTACAAAGTTGTCTTGGCTGCCTAGCAGCTGAGAAAAGACAGCAGGGTGGGCCAAGCTCTCATAAAGAGTAGGTACTGGCGTATTCTTGAGTCTGGTTTCTTTTCTCTGCTAACGTGTGAACCAACTGTGGCATTTGAAGGGTGACAAGTGAGATGTGGCTCTCAGGAGAGAAGGCGCTACTTTGACAGCAAATCCAATATTGTCTTCTTTTGGACTTTCAGGCTTAATTTTCCTACTTACTTTTTGTATGCTAGAAGATCAACCCATAATGTAACTGAAGGTACAGGTTTGCCCAGATGCAGCCAGTGTCTTAAGTGTGCTCCCTAAGTTCACTGACGTGCCAAAAATTGCATGAGCCTACACAAGCAATGTCCTAACTCTGGAAAGGCAACCTCAAACTGAAGGTCTATGCGGACCTGGCACCTGAAGGCAGGTCACGGTATCTGGAAAGCCCTCGTGGTGAAGGAGGATGTGGAATGAGAGGATGTGTCAGTTAACCACCTCCCAGCACCTTTTCTTCTTCACCAACAACAGTGTAAATTGCCCATGGAAATGAAGAGACCACAAGTGTTGTCAGAAGGGCACATGTGCTGCAGCTTTAGTTGCTCGTTTGAGAGAACTTCACCGTAATGTTGTGTTCCCACTGAAAAGTGGGATGGCTGTGGCTTGGCCGAGCCGTACTTCAGGCAGGAAGACCTGTGTGCTGGGTCAGGGCTGCATTGCAGGCACTTGCTGGCTGTACTAGGGTGTGGGAGCTCCCTGCGTGGACACGGAGGAGCAGTCCCTGGGGGCCTGTTTCTGCTCCTAATTATTGGGACATCATGTAAGGCTCAACTGCGGTGTATCAGACTCTTCGTACCTCTCTGAGGAGCGCCTGGCGCTCGGCTCCCACCCTGTGCGTATGCAGAAGAGATGCTCCACAGGGAGCAGAGGAGCATTCTTAAACTGAGTTTGTTTCCAAACACCCTGCTTATGATCCCCTGTGAGCGAGAAGCACATTTTCAAATATTTTCAGTCCTTGCAGCGTGGGGGTGATGAGGGATCTGGCTGATGCGCCTGCAGGGGTGCTGTGTTATCTTTGAAAGATGATGGAGATCAGCAAAGTTTTCCAGTGGCTGGAGACCCATGGCATGTGGGTCACCCATCTTCAGAAAGCACCTGAAAGCCAACCTGGAGAGCTGCAAGCTGGTCAGCCTCACTTCAGCTCCTGGAGATTTCTGCCCAGATAAAGGAGAAGGTGACTGGGCACAGTCAGTGGGGTTTTACCCTGGGTAAATGGTGCCTGGCTGACCTGGTTGTCTTCTGTGATAAAATGACTGGATTTTGTGGATCAGGAAACAGCAGTGGATGTTACTTACCCTGAATTCAGCAGTTTCCCATGGCTCTTTTCCAGTGCTTCATGTTTCCTCTCCTATGTGGGAAGTAGCAGTCTCCCCCTGCATCTCTGGTGTACATGGAACTTGACCTCCCACGGCACCATCAGCCAGCCTTTGACCGAAGCTTGCTTTTAAGATAAAATCTCTCTCCTCTTTTTTGCCTACTTCATTTCATTTCCTCCTTTTGTCATTCAGGCTTCATTGTCTGATCTACAGTGATCCACTCAGGGGAAAAAAAAAAAAGAGCCATTCAGGAACCTTGAGCTGAGGTCACGTGTTGTACGATAATTTCTTGTGAAGACCGGTGTCTTTTTGTATTCCTTTTAATTACCTTTCCCCACTTAGGGTGTTTGAGAAACATTGTGATGCATTACCAAGAAAGCCTCATCAGCAAATGTTCATCAAAACATCATTTGCATATGCTGTTCCTCCTGTTGCCCCCATGAATGTCAGGACAGCGGTGCATCCTCTGCAGCCCTCCTTTGCTCTCAGCTGGCAATAACCTCCTGGAAGGAGGACCTGTTGGGTGTTGTCATCAAGGGCACACTGCAGGCGTAGGAACAGATGTGTTAATGGACAGGACGCTGCCTTGGAACATGCAGACTGGTGACAGCTCATGGACGTGCCTTTGATTGACCTCCACTGGAAATGAAGGCATTTGCCAAAGCCTCTGCATTTTAGGAATTTCAAAATGGGGCTGGTTCAGTGGCTGCAGATTAATGGTGTTTGCAGGTTATCCTGCTGTCCCTGGGGCTTTGTTTCTGTTCATCTCTGAGATTGTTTTTGTCATGGGGAGCAGCAAGTAGCCACCAGGCAGTGTAAGCAGCTCTTCTGGGTGACGTGGAATGAATCTGTGCTGGAATCATGCAGGGGGTGAAAGTTCTGTGTGCGTGGCGTCCGCGCCAAGCCACCTCCTTACAGCAGCCGTGCCCTGCTGTCGTCCACATGGTGACATGGCTCTTCTGCCTGGCCAGGCAGATGGAGTGATTATTCTCCAGGGTATTATTCTGGGACAAGAGCTGAGGTTCAAAAAGGACACTCCTGCATCTCTCCTTTATTTTGCAACAGCTGGGAGCAGGCCTACAGCCTGTACTGAGCACTGAGTGCTTCGCTCTTGCCTCCTCCAGTTTGGAAGCTGCTGAAGCCTGGTTTCAAGCATCTGTTTGCATGAGTCCTAAGCGGTCCCACTTCACAGTGTGACCCCAAATTGCCTCTCTTGAGATTTGGTGCAGCACAAACTCACAGCCTGCCCAGGTGGGGTCATGGGTTGAGGAGGATGTCTGTCAAGTCGCTGTGATGGACGGCAGTGCTCTTCCCTCCTGTCCTGGGGCTCAACCCCTGCACGGCTGCAAGTGCAAGCTGAGGTTCAGCAGGCTCCTCTCTCCCCATGTAGCGTGAGCAACACCTTCCACTGGCTATGGTGTGGTGACCTGCAGAGAGCCCAAGTGATTTTGAAGGCTGCCTCAGGGATGTTGTCCAGTGCAGAGCATCTCCCTGAGCCACTAGCCAGGAGCCGCTCTTCTGCTGGAGGGATGTCAGCCTGTCTGTGCTGAGGTGGTGTCAGTGATAGTGCCAGGACACTGCATGGCTCCCTGGATAATGGTCTTGGGGCTTGGAGCTGGTATTTTTGGAAAGGGCTGCCTTCTTTAGGAGAGAAAACTTCTCATTTACTCACATGGTTGTAGTGAGCACGTTGTTGCGTCTGTGGTGTGTTGACAGCAAACACAAGGATGGCAAAGGGAAGGTAGAAAGTGCAGGTAATCGTTGTAGCCTGCAGATGCTGTTTGCTTCATTTCCTTATTTCTTTTCTTACCCCATTTTTAGATTACCAGAAAATTCAGGCTCAATTCCGATGGGAAACTCGAACAAACTGTCTCAATGGCAACCACTACGCAGCCCATGACTCAACACCTCCACATTACCTACAAAAAGGTGACACCCTGATGCCAGGAGGGCTGGGTCTCCCTGTCAGGTGTGAGGAGCGGGGTATCGTGCACCAAGAGCGGCAGCGGCTCAGGAGCATGGCATGGCAGACCCTGGAGCTGGCTGCCTGGGCTTGCCCCCAGGGCTGCGTAGCTGCCCATCCTCTTGAGAATGTTACTCAGATGTTTCTGTAATGGTATATTAAAAATAAAAAAGCTTTTATTTTTATGGCTGTGTCTTTTGGATGTGATTGCAGAGCGATCTGTGCATCCCTCTGCTCTGGCAGCGGTTACAGAAGGGCTTTCCGATGCCTTGTTCATTAGCAGACGTTGAGTTGCAGATCCAACCTCCTGGACCCTCCTCTGCAAGCTGAATAACGCAGTAGAAGCAGCAGGATCAGGAATGGATTCGCACTGCAGGGACAGACCCTGAGAACTCCAGCTCCTGCCTAATGAAACTCAGCTTAAATATACAGAGGGAGCCCTTACCACTTGCTGTGGGCCAGAGAACTGTCACAGGACACCTATCCACCCTGAAAGGACTTGGAGCAGTCCTGGAGGTCAGGAGCAGACCTTACCTAGTTTCAGTGCAGAATATCGCAAGAGGCCGAGTGACAACTGTGAGCTTAACAGGCAGAAGAGAAACTGTGAGCAGTGGTGATAGATCTCAGCGGTTCTTTTTTCTACCTTGGGAGTCATGATGCAGCCTTTCACCTTCGTGAAATCCTTCATCCAGTCCCTCAGCAGTGAGGGAGGTGAAGGGAGCCTCAGCAGGAGAGGGGACTCCCACAGAGCCAGGGTCACCTTTGGGAGAGACCAGAAGCAAGGTGCTGATCCCAGCAGAGGCTCCAGGGTGCCAGCAGGATGTTTGCTGCTCTTTGGCAGCAAAACCCATTCTAGTTCACAAACATCAGTCTGGCTGAATTTGAGCTGGGTCGTGAGATGTGTGTGTGGGCACAGCCTCCAGAGAGTGGCCAGAGTCCTTCATGCTCTTCCCTTGTTGCTACTGCTGTTGTAAATGGATGTTAACTTGCCAGAATTTGCTTTCAACCTAGGAGGAGTAGCGGGAATTGTCCCAGCACGCTGGCTCCACACGAGTCCCACCAGGCCACAGTGGTTTTGGCCTATGAAAAAGTGAAATGAAAGCCACAGTCTCCAGAGAGCTAGCCAGCCAAGAGCGGATGAACGTTCATATTGATGTGTAATTAATGTGCAGTCCTGGCTTCAGTTCTTTTGGCAGTGCCAAGTTAATTACAACTGAGCTGTAAAACATTGCACATGGATTTTATTTACTGCCTTATTAGTGTCATCTGTTCTCCCAGCAAAATGTCGCAGCTGTTTGCTCATGTTCAAGGAAACCAGAAGAACTCATTGCTTAGGTGGCCCCTGCTAACTTACGTGCTTTGCCTGGAAAGCAAACTAAAGGACATGATCATTCCATCATGTTTTCCTTTGGACCCTACTTGGTCATTTAACGCGTTGTCCCAGCACCTCAGCCCATCACGACACGAAGGGAGGCACAGAGCTTCAGCCCCAGACCTGAAGGACCTGCCTGCATTTGAGAGCCGGCAACATCTCTCTTCCCAGCTGTCTCCTGGCACTGCCCCATGGTGTTTTAGTCTTCACCAGCAAGAATACCAGGGATGGCCAAGGCCTGGTGCTGCAGGACTCTTGGCTTGCTCTGAGCTGCAGTCACCTGGGCCACCAGGCCTACCTGCTGCTGAGCCACGCTGCCCAAATCGCTCGCTGTTGCAGCATCCGCTGCCTTAGGTGCCTTCCTCATCTGGCTGCGCTACCTAGCACGTTTCCCGAGGAAGATGAATGCTGGTTTTGTTAAGTGAGTTTTATGACAAACGCAATTTAAGTGGCTGTAAATCCAGTGGAGAAGCCAGCTGGGAGAGCGTGGAGCGTAATGGGAAGAGGAGAGCATCTGAAACGGGGAAGTGGGAAGCACGAGCCAAAAGGCCTTCGGTGCCTGTGGGGTGACACTGAGGTTCCTCACCTGGGGCTTGTGTTATGAAAATTTGCACCTGGCCCGTGCCAGCTGAAGCAAGGGGCTGGGATGCAAAACATGGAATTGCAAAGGTAGATATTTATTCATGCACATCAATTTTGTCCCAGCCAAATTGGGACACCTAAATATGGATTTACACAGGATTCTTATACCCTTCAAGCATTCAGGTACAAGAAGACTTGACTAATCCCAGTAAAATTTTGCAAAGTACTCTATTTCTGCAGCATTCTTGGTGCTTGTCTATTGATGCAGATGTCCCTGGAGTCGGTCTCGCTCGAGTTACTGATCTGTGATACCAGATGATTCTGGGAGGGTCTCAAAGATGTGTCAGAGGGGCTGGAATGCTGGCATTATTGTAGTTGTCCCAGGCATAAAGCTGTCCTTTATCCTTCATGGACAGCCCTAAGCTTCTCAGAAACAAAGTCCTTCTTTCCAGGGTCGGGCTGTCCTGTTGTTTGTTTTACTTTAGCATGAACCATACCAAAGTCTCCAGTAAAATTCCATTACCTCATTCCATCACAGGGTCTAAACGATATATATCTATACAATATATCTAAATAAAGTTAATGCTCTTTAATACCATCAAGACTGATCGAATTTGATAATTAGGGAAGAGATTTGTCATCACACCTGCCAAGCCTGCCACGCACCCAAGCTTCCGTCAGAGCCGCCGGGCAGCATAAATGTGCCGCGTTCTGCTGCCCCCCGCCTCCCCCAGCAGCCCCTGCCAAGAGGGGCTTGAACACGAGTGTCTCGCCACGCGTGGGGCGAGTGGGAATCGCTGCTGCAGGCGATGGGAAGCGTGACTCAGCCGCTGGAGCAAACTCGGGGCTCGTCTGAGCGCTGCGGCTTCCAGGCAGGGAGCGCTTCCGCAGCCTGATTTGCTGGGAGGCTGCCAGCCGCCCTGCCATCTCCTCCTCTCTGCAGGCAGCTTGCAGGCAGCTCTGCCCTGTTCTCCGCTCGTCCTCTGTGTCTCCAGTGACAAAACCACCCGCCGGAGGTAGAGGGACTCGAGGCCGAATCCTTGGGACAGGCGTGGAGCAGAGGAGCTGATGATGCGGCCGGAGGATGCTGCGGGGAAGGTACGAGTGGCCTCGCTGGCGGTCCTGCCAGCTGAGGGGCAGGGGGTGGGCAAGGCTCTTAGTTGGGGTTTGGCGCCTGGGATCAGGGCTTTGCACCCTTTTTCCGGATGGGTGCTGTGACCACTCTGTGACCTGACCCCTGGGGGTGATGGGCCCCAGGCTGCCAGGCCCCTCAGGGGTGCTGGAGGGGGGGCGGTAGGAGGAGGTCAGGCAGCATGTGCTGCAGGAGAGGCTCTGCCCTTGGCCCCAGAGCTCTTAAGGACAGGTTTTCTGGGTGTTTCATTCCTATGGTTGTTCATTCCCTGGGTGCCCATACAGAATCCGATGTGAGAGACGTTCCTGCATGCACTTAAAAACTGTTTGTGGCCATGCCCCAAACCCCCACCAACCTGCCCACCCTGGAGGATCAGGAGCAAGAATTAAGGGTGTATTTGACCTTATTTAGACAGCACTTTCTCAAGCAATTACGTCTGGCTTGGGCTGTGCTGATGCAGAAAAGCGGTTGGCCAAAATCTGGCTCCTAAGGTCAGTGGAGCTGTGTACTTGCTACTCCCTGCTTGCAGCAGTGCTGAGCCTGGGGAAGGGAGCCGTGAAAGAAATACAGTGGTAGCCATGATTTTGCTCTGCCATTCCTTGTCCCCTCTAAGGGCTCCCCATCCTTGGGTGTGATGCAGACCCAAAATCCTCCCTAAACCCAGCCCTGCTGACCCCACAGCTTTACCAGTGCCTCACCTGAGTGCTGTGCTTCCTCCATTACCTGATCACAGCTCCCCTGAGAGGATACCATTCCTCTTCGGGCTCCAGGGACACCCAGGAGCTTTTCCATCCTTGCTCCAGCAGCTCAGCAGTGGAGGGAGGGCTCAGGAGTTTTGCGGTCCTCGCTATGCAGCGTGCTTGTGTGCCCCTGGGTTACAGATCTGGACTCTCAGGGGACCTTTGCAGAGGGCACAAGAACTCCCTCATGGAGGAGGGCCCTGTCTCTGCAGCCACCGTGTCGATACAGGCTATCCAGGCAGGGCCACGCTCGGGCTGCTCGCACAAGAGGCCTGGTTTCTGCTCTCCTTGCTGCTGGAAATATCCCAGCTGCCTGAAGCGAAGAAGAAGCGAGGAGAGCTGTGGGATGGAGGATGGCCCTTGTGTTGTGACTATGATGGGGTCCAGAAGGTTTCCCGTGGACATTTCTCCACTCAGAGACTGACAGATGAGATGCCCCTTTGCTTTAAGTCCATGAGTATCTTTCTTTTCTGCTGCCCTCAGGAAGGAGATGGTCAGGACCTCCCAGCCTAGAACCAGGAGAGTGGAGGCCAAGCGAGGCAAGACACATCCATCATGGCTGCACGTGGCCGATGTACCAAGGTACTCCCCTCCGAACCGAACAAAGTGTGCCCCGAGAGAGGAGACAACCACACCACGCACCCCAGGACAATGAGTGACTTTGAGGTGGTCTCCAACCTCCAGCAGAGCAGCAGCAGTGTCTTGAGGAGCAGGCGGAAGGCACATTTCCCCACCGGCAGCAATGAAAAGGCAAGTTCAGGAGGTGCTGGAAGGGGGGGTGAATGGCAACACGTGTCGGAAGAGCATTAATGAGTTGAGTGGTGACTCATTAATGGGAGTGTTGATAACAGAATCACTGCAGTTTTAGGGAGAGACCAAAAACCCCCAAACATCTGATTTACGTGTCTAGCATTTGTATGTCCTCTCCTAAGAGTACACGTGGGTTTGTCCTTGCAGATAGCGATGGAGCTTCCTTCCTTCCCATCAAAAGAAGCACCCAGCTATGCTCCAAGCACCAAGGTGTCAGTTCTCTGGCATAACTTCTGGCTTTTTGCAGAAGCCCTGACCCCTTGCTGCTTTTCCTGCTCCTTTAGGAAAACCTCATCTCGTGGATTCCTGAAAACATACGGAAGAAAGAATGCACCTACTTTGTTGAAAGCTCCCAGACATCAGATTCTGGGTAAGGCAGACACTCCCTCATTCCCCTCCCCTGCCAGGAAAAGCTGAAGGAGTGTTTGGTGACAAAGCTACAGCACCAGAAAATTACACCTTTCTGTCAGGGGAGCTGGTGTCAAGGGGGTTAACAAACACCTCTTTGACTGGTTCTTCACTCTGCTGTGTGTCACCACATGGCTGATATCTTGTGTCCCAGTGAGGCACCTTTCTGATACTGTCACATGCAGTCATTTCCATCCATACTTCATCCAAAGCAACCTTAATATTTCTATCCTAAACCTCTACAGATGGAAATACATTGCCTGAGCATTTTTTTTTTTTTGCTAATTCTCCCCCCAAATAAGGCCTTTGTTTCTGCATGAGTTCTGAGCTGGAGGACAAGGTGTGGGGGAGATGCTGGTGCCTGTGGTGTTCTTAATGAGAACACCAACACCTCCTGCCTGGGCTGAGGCGGGTGGACCTGCTGGGCTTTGCCTTTTGGGTTTTGATTGGTTTTGGCAAAGTTGGTGACGTGTGTTTCAGGAGGATCGTGTGTGGGTGCGGCTATCTCAGGGAACAGCACCTGGAAGATGCTGCCAAACCTTCCATCTTCCTGGGGAAAGAATGGGATCCCAGCAAGCACATCCAGGAAATGCCGACAGATGCCTTTGGTGACATCCACTTCACAGGCCTGGGGCAGAAGACGGGAAAGGTGATCTGGTTTTCCCGTCTGTGGTGTACAGGGAGCCGATGTTTAGGTCTTGCTATCACAGATGAGCTGCAAATATTTCCCTCCTGGATGAAAGCAGGCTAGGAAAGCATGGAAATGTCCCAAAGGCAACACTGACCCTAGCCCCCTTCCAGCATCTCCTCTTCCCAGCCCTCTGCCTAGTTCCTTTCTGAAACCACAAGACGGATCTTCGTGCTGTGCAGCCCGTGCTTCAAAGAGTGGCTGTTCCCTGTCCTCGTCCTTAGGAATGCTCGGTCCCAGGGAAGTGAGTGGGAACAGGGACACGCACAAAGAGTGTGCAGCAACAGGACTCTGCTGCCATATGGCGTGACAAGCCCTTGGTTCTTTGTTGGGCAGGATAAATTGTGGTGGAGGTGCCCTGTACCCAGACCCTGTTGTTTTTACCCAAAACGTGTGCACGCTCCCTTTTTCCGCAGTACGTGCGCGTCTCCTCGGATACCCCTCCGCAAGTCATCTACCACCTCATGACACAGCACTGGGGCCTCGACGCACCCAACCTGCTCATCTCAGTCACCGGGGGAGCCAAAAACTTCATCATGAAGCCAAGGCTGAAGAACATCTTCCGACAAGGGCTAGTCAAAGTGGCCCAGACCACTGGTAAGAGATGCAGAGGCTTTCCTTGCAGTTGCAGTGAGAGAGGGGCCTGCCATCTGGCCGTGGTTCAGTAAGTTGGACTTCTATGGAGATACTAAGCTGTCCCAGGAGGCCTGTAGGTCCATGTCTGGACTACCACCACCAGAGATGGACTGTTCTTGCTCATTTGCTGCAAACAGGCTCATACAGAGCTGGACTGAGAGATGCAACACAGGCATCTTCTGTGCTGGAGGGCTTGTTGTAGAGGGCAGGGAAGACATCTTCTAGGGGGTGGAGCGTCTCCAAGGACCGGGTGTTCCTGCAGCCATCTAGAGGGATGCTAGGAGATTGCTGTGAGCAGAGCCTCTCCCTTCCCAAGCCCCTCTCTGACCCCCAGGGGCCTGGATCATCACAGGGGGGTCCCACACTGGTGTGATGAAACAGGTGGGAGAGGCAGTGCGAGACTTCATCCTGAGCTGCAGCCACAAGGAAGGCGAGATTGTCACCATTGGCATAGCCACCTGGGGGACCGTGTACAACCGGGAGAGCCTCATCTGCCCAATGGTGAGCCAGGCAGAGTTGGAGATGCGGTTGTTTTGCCTGTGCCTGGACTGTCAGGGAAGTCCTGCCAAAGACCATGGTGGGAACGGGTGCTTCAAGACGTGCCCGTGACTGACAGCCCTGGGAAAAGCCAGACACACCAGAAAGAGTGATGCTCCCAGGCTGATGTTTGC
The DNA here is from genome assembly GCA_013396935.1 of Baryphthengus martii. Taxonomy (NCBI): domain Eukaryota; kingdom Metazoa; phylum Chordata; class Aves; order Coraciiformes; family Momotidae; genus Baryphthengus; species Baryphthengus martii. The sequence goes on along the minus strand of VWZK01011942.1, from coordinate 60,675 downwards.
TGAGAAGCCCCTCTACCCTACTCGGTGTCTTGCAAAGGTGCTGCACTGCTCCTGGGAGGGCGCTTGTGGGTGTGAGGGCAGGCGAAGCAGAGACAGAGGACCATGGGGCAAGGCTGACATGAGGGCTGCAGGGAGGGCAGGGAGGGCTGTTGGGCCAGACCGTTCACATGTGCTGGCCTTTTCCTGTCCCACATGCTGGTTGCTTTGGGCATCTGGTGCTCCTCTGTAGCCATGCCAGGTTTTTCCCAGAGTCTCTCCTCCTACACCTTACAGGGTGGCTTTCCAGCTGAGTACGTATTGGATGAGGAGAACCAAGGCAACCTGTCATGCCTGGACAGCAACCACTCCCATTTCATCCTGGTGGATGATGGAACTCACGGGAGGTATGGAGTGGAAATTGCCCTAAGGACCAGACTGGAGAAGTTCATTTCGGAGCAGACCAAGGTGAAAGGAGGTAATGGCAATATGGAGCCAGGCTGGAGGCAGGGGAGGGCACAAGGTGGGATGGTAAGGGGTGCCCATTCAGGCCTCCGGTGACAGGGTGGCCTGTGGCTTCCCTAAAGGATTCATGCAAGAGGCGTGAGAGGATTGTCATGATAAATAGGGAACCTCGTTCCTCAGTGACACAAGTCAAAGAGCCTTTCTCTGCCAGCTGCTTGGCTTATGGGGTCACCAAAGGGGTCCCCAAACCTTGTGATGCTGAGCTGATCAGGGAGAGTCGTTTCTCCCAAAGGGCCAATCCTCCAAGGGAGCTTCCAGGTGGTATCTCCTTGCTGTACAAAGTATCTTCTGTTCTAACACATGCACACACATGCTCCAGCAGCATGACCACCAGGAGATGATCTCCCCTCTCTCCTGGAGCCTGCCATGTCAGGAGCAGAGCTCTCACCTTGCCTTTCACACCCCACCACTCAGAGGGGAACTGCATTCAGCTGCAAGGGGGTGGGGTTGCCCCACCGGGAGATGACTCTGAGCTCTGCTTCCCCACAGGTGTTGCCATCAAGATCCCCATTGTGTGCGTGGTGCTGGAAGGAGGCCCCGGAACGCTGGATGTAAGAAACTGTTCCTGCTCGCTTCCAGCAGAGCTGAGAGGAGGGGTGTGATGGGAGGGTGCAGCTCCTTGCCCAGGCTGCTGCTCTCCAGCGTCGGTGTGAACGTGGTGCCGCATTGGCTGAAATGCAGCTGGATGGGAACGCTGTGGAGCAGTGGTGGTGGTCTCAGGCTCAGAGAGGGTCTGCTGATCTCTAGGTGGGATTAGGGCCAGACACTCTGCTCTGTTGCAGACCATCTACCATGCCATCACCAACGGGATCCCCTGCGTGATTGTGGAAGGGTCTGGGCGTGTGGCCGATGTCATTGCCCAGGTGGCCAGCCTGCCTGCGGACAAGATAACCATTGCCTTGATCCAGAAGAAGCTGAGCGTGTTCTTTCATGACACCTATGAACTCTTCACTGAGGGCAAAGTGGTGGAGTGGACGAAGAAGGTGAGCTTCTTGCAGGCAGACAGCTTCCCTCACTGAGCTATGGAGATCAAATGGGTCCTCAGGGATCCTTGCCCATGAGCAGCAAGGTTCATAGTGTGAAGTTTAAGGCTTATCTTCCGTCAACCTGGTGGGTAGCCCAAGGGCTTGAGCTCTGCTCCTCCACTGCCTGCTCCTTTTGGGCATAGAGGGACCATTTGGCACCAACCCCGGCTGGGCTGGGAGATACAGCACACAGGATCTGCAGGCAATCCAAGGGAAGCAAGGAATTGCCCCACACAGGACAGGGGGCTGTGGGAGGCAGCCAGGAGAAGATACTGCTGCTGGTTGCTTGCCCATGGCTCTCCTTGTAGATCCAGGACATAGTGCGGAGCCAGCAGCTCCTGACCATTTTCAGAGAGGGCAAATATGGCCATCAGGACGTGGATGTGGCCATCCTCCAGGCCTTGTTCAAAGGTGAGAGGTGGGGAGCTGCTTGAAGGAATGGGGGGAGATGAATGGGATGAGGGTCACAAGTCACCCCCTGCCAGCTGCTTGACTTGTGGGGTCACCAAAGGGGTCCTCAAATCTTGTGATGCTGAGCTTATCAGGGAGAGATGTTTCCCCCAAAGGGCCAGACTTCCAAGGGGGCTTCCAAGTGGCATCTTCTCGTTCTGTAAATGATCTTCTATTCTAATACATGTACTTTGCGTGCAGCGTCCCGAAACCAGGACCACTTTGGTCATGAGAACTGGGACCACCAGCTGAAGTTAGCTGTAGCCTGGAACAGGGTGGACATTGCTCGGAGTGAAATCTTCACAGATGATCACGAGTGGAAGGTAAGGCAATACCTGCGCTGCTTGGCTGGTCAGGCTTACAGCTTGTCATGTCCCACTTGCAGACTGTGGATGTTGAGGGTACTTTTCACCTTGGCCGTGCTTAGACAATCCACCAACCCAGAGCCAAAAATACCTTTTGCCAGCTCTGCCCTGTTGTTGCTGCTCATGCCAAGTTGCCAAATGGCAGCTCGTCTCTAAACTCCCCTCACCCAGCCTGGTGCTTCCCTGCTCAAACTTTACTACAGAGCAGGACAGGGAGCAGCACAAGTCAGCTATGCCATCCCGCTCCTGATCCAGCTGTTGAGAAGTCAAAGTTGAGCAGGGCTCTCTGCCCTTTCTGCTGGGGCCTTTCGTGGAACTGGCAAAGGCTGGTGGGAACCAGGATCCTGAAGAAATATTTGATGGTGTGAAAATGAAAAGCCTGACCAAGATCTAGACCTTTGTTGAGAAGAGAGGACAAAAGAAGGTTTCAGATTAGCTGATACAGGCCAGGGCTGCAGCCCTGGACCAATATGGCTGGTATGAAAAGCTGAGGCAGAAACCAGCCTGTGGGAGAAGGTCAGCAGGTACCTTCCTGCTAGGACAGATGTGTGTTCCCTTACATGCACACTTGGTTTTCACTTCTGAGTACGTGTAAAAGTTGTCTTGGAAAGGAAAACCCCACAAAGGCTGAACTGGGTTGGGAGCAACCAGTCTCCCCGTTGCTGAGATCCAGCTGGATCCATGATCTTTCAGCTGAAGATCTGTGCACAGAGGATGAGCCTGTGGAGTCCTGTTCATTTGTAAGGTGCATCCTTGTGTGCTGGGGAAAGAGGAGCTACCCTCTACCCTACCCTATGCCGCTGCTCAGCAGCCAAGGGAGCAGAGGGCTTCACTGCCGGAGGAGAGGGCATATTAACCCCATACTGTGTCTCTGGGGACTGTTCCAAAAGTCCCAGAACTTCCCGACTGCTCTCACACATCCCGAAGCTCCTTGTGTACTCAGGGATAAAATCTTCCCCCTATCTGAGTGAGGAGGGAGCATTGTGGGGCCCTGCTCTTGGGCCATGGAGCCCCTTATCTCTGCCTCTGGCCTGCCAGCCCACAGATCTCCACCCTGTGATGGCAGCTGCCCTGATCTCCAACAAGCCAGAGTTTGTGAAGCTCTTCTTGGAGCGGGGAGTGCATTTCAAGGACTTTGTCACCTGGGACACCCTGGTTTACCTCTACGACAACATGGCACCATCCTGCCTGTTCTACAGCAAGCTGCAGAAGGTCCTTCTGGAGGAGACAGAGAACACAGCTGGCTCCAAAATACCAAGAACTCAACTGCACCACATCTCCCAAGTGCTGCGGGAGCTCCTGGGCTGCTCCACACAGCCTCTCTATCCCAAGCCCAAGCACATGGAGCGGTCCCGGCTCTCCATCCCTGTCCCGCACGTCAAGCTGAACGTACGTATCTCCAGGTTACATGGTGGCTGGGCTGCATCAGGGAGGGGCATGGTGGCTCAAGAAACCATCCTGGAGGTCACAGCTGGGTCTTTGTCTTCTTGCCTGCTCATGAATCCCGCCTAAAGTCCCTCAAAGCCCTGCCCAAATCATCCACTCCATATTCAAGGTGTAACTCCTTACACCCACTGCATAACTAGTGGGCAGGACCCAGTGGGGTGGGTGCACTGGACAGGCTGGGCACATCCCCACATCATCCCGGCCTGAAAAAAAGTGGCATTTGCAGGATGAGTCCAGTCTTGCCCACTCAGCTGTCTGCAGCAAAGGCCCTTCCATGGGTGGTGGAGGGAGGCACCCAGAGTTTGGTGGTGGCTTCGTGCTGAGGGACTGTGTGATCTCTCCAGCCTCTTGGCAGGGGAACAGGTCTGACCACCGCATGCCTTGCAGGTTCAGGGGTCAAGTCTCCGGTCCCTCTACAAGCGCTCTGCCGGTCGAGTCACCTTCACCATGGACCCTGTCCGTGACCTGCTTATCTGGGCTGTGGTCCAGAACCGCAAGGAACTGGCAGAAATCATCTGGGCCCAGGTATCACAGCCCAAACTGTCAGTCCTAGCTGAGGGGCTCGGTTGGAGCCACACCTCCCAGTCCCAAAAAGAAAGATTGTAGCTGCTGGGATCTGGGATAGCAGGTGAGCTGGCGCATGGCAGTGCCTGAGCCCTGACCTCCAGCCACATGGGAGCCAGCTGGGCAGCCTGTCAACGCTTAATGTCCATCCCCCAGCCAGAAGGGATGAGGCCAGATCCCTCCCTTCCCAACCAAATCACACGCGTCGAGTGCAGGTGATGTGCTGAGACAGAAGTGTGCTCCTTCCCTGCAAAGGCTGAGAGAGGGCTCAGCACACCACAGGCAGGACACAGGAGCTCGGCAGCCGGGGTGGAGAAGCCTTCCACCCATAAAGAGCATCCCCAGATGAGAGGCGTGGTGAACATGCCGTGCAGAGCCATGGAGTCACACCATCCCATCACCCAAGGCTTCCCATGGGGAGATCAGAGCTGTCCTCAGATTCTCCTTGACAGCGGGTTACCTGCTGCCCCTTGAGCCAGAGGGGAGCACAGCTTAGCTCTGGTCATGGCAAGCTGTCCATCCTGAGCGGCAGCTTGTTTGGGACAAAATCCTTCCCTCCTGTAGAAGCCATGGAGGCCTTGGCAGGACTTGAAAGGGCTTGTAGGACAGAGTGAAGAGCCCCACGCTTTCTCTGACCTCTTCTCTTCCAGAGCCAGGACTGTGTGGTAGCTGCACTGGCCTGCAGCAAAATCCTGAAGGAGCTTGCCAAGGAGGAGGAAGACACCGACACCACTGATGACATGCTGGCCCTGGCCAAGCAGTATGAGCACAAGGCAATCGGTGAGCAAGAGGGGCTCCGCAACCCAGAGGGCTCTCCTGCCCTGCAGGGCTGACGGGCATTGCTCAGGAGGTGATAGGTGGGGGTGATGGGTGGGGTGGGTGGTGCCAAAGAGGGAGTCCTCTCCTCACGGTCGGGGTTAGGCTGTGCCCGGGTGGTGATGGGAGCACAGAGGTTGCCACTGTATGGTTCAATGTCCAGATTCTGCCGCAAAAGGTGACACTGTGGGCACCTTGATGAGCACCAAGCTGGCCCTGGAGCTCAACCTTGTCTCCCTGGCCAGGTGTGTTCACAGAATGTTACCGCAAGGATGAAGAGAGAGCCCAGAAGCTTCTTACCCGTGTCTCTGAGGCCTGGGGAAAGACAACCTGTCTGCAGTTGGCACTGGAAGCCAAGAACATGAATTTTGTCTCCCACGGGGGTGTCCAGGTGGGTTCCTAGCAATGGTGCTTGGAGATGGAAGTGCCCAAGTGTCCCCTGCTCCAGATCCATGGTTCCTTGTTGGCAGCAGTGGGCCTCTGCCCTTCAGCCCTTCTCTGACAGGGTGGGGTTCCTGTAACCAGTGCTCCTTCCCTCTTCACAGGCCTTTCTAACCAAAGTCTGGTGGGGAAAGCTGTGTGTGGACAACGGGATTTTGCGGGTGATCGCATGCATGCTGTTCTTCCCACTTCTCTACACCAGCCTCATCACCTTCAGGTACTTCTTGCAGCCAGGTCCTGCATGCACTGAGGCAGGGATTGCCTCCGACCTCACCCTGTGGCTGGCTGGGAGAAGCTGCCATGGAATTTCCCTGTATAGCTGGGCCCTACTTCCACCCCTGCTTCCCGCAGGGAGAAGAGGCTGAAGCCCATGGGCTGCCTGATGCGCCTCCGAGCCTTCTTCACAGCACCTGTCATCATCTTCCACATGAACATCCTCTCTTACTTCACCTTCCTGCTGCTCTTCGCCTATGTCCTGATGGTTGACTTCCAGCCATTGCCATCCTGGCCAGAGTACCTCATCTACTTCTGGCTCTTCTCCCTGGTGTGCGAGGAGATTCGCCAGGTAGGGGCAAGCAGAGCGGAGGCTGGGAGGAGGTGAGAGGATGGAGAGGCACTCCTCTGGCTGCTCCTGGAAGGTCCTGCGTAGCTCACGTTCCCACGCTGTTTCTCGCGTTACCATCAATTTGGAGAGGTCCCAGCACAAGGGACTGCAGGATCCCCCCTGTCTCTGAGGCCAGAGAATCTCCTTGGCTGTGTTTGGCCTGGCCCTGGGTACTTTCAGCAAGACATGCTGTTTTGAGCTGGAAACATCAGGAGATGGAGGCACCATCTCCCTCCTTGGGCATTTATTCCCAGAAGCGTTTCCAGACTTTGCTTGACATTTGATTTTTTTCAGCTTTTACTTCAACATCTCAGTGCCTTTCTTCACCAGACTAAAGAGCCCCGTGTCTCAGGTATCTCTCCCTATGCCCCTTCCGTGCCCCTATAGAAAACCCTGTAGGCTCAGATTAACTTTGGGTAAGCAAGAGGGTCTGGTGATGGCCCACACTTCTGTGCAATCCCTCCCCTCTGCAAAGCACAGAGTATCTTACAAAGCTTTCACTGAAATAACCAACCCCTCTTCTTTTCCCAACAGCTGTTGTGTGCTCCCGACGGGTTTGGGGTTGTGAAAATGGTTTCCCTGTACTTCAAGGACTTCTGGAATAAGTTGGATGTCTGTGCCATTCTAGTCTTTCTCACAGGGCTGACTTGCAGGTGAGTTGCAGCTCCTCTTGCCCGGCGAGCACAGGCTCAAGCCGTAGCTGTGTGAGGGTTGTGCAGGTCTTTCCAGTGCAGATTCTTCCTCCTAAGGCCGATGAAGATTTTTGTGGTCGTGTGATTAATTCTGACCAATTTGCCTCTGCTTCCAGAGGAGAGATGTTGTTCGCACCGTAACTCTCACCTGGCGCTCTGGGGAAGATCACCGCTCTTGCAGAAATGTAACGCCGCAAGATCAGAAAAAGAACCCAAACCTCCACGCTGGTGGCACTGAGATGTTTCCTTTCCTCTGTTCTGTACCCAGGCTGATCCCATCAACTTTATATCCGGGACGCATCATACTGTCACTGGCTTTTATCATTTTCTGCCTGCGTCTGATGCACATCTTCACGGTCAGTCGAACACTGGGGCCCAAGATCATCATTGTGAAGCGCATGGTGAGAGCTTCCCTCCCTCCTGCCAGGGTGATAAACTAGAGCAGATGGACGCCTGGCATGGGATGGATGTGCCACCCGTGCTATCCTATCCTGGAATGGGGTTTGCTCCAGGATATAATTTTGCTTCCCTTCTGTCTTTGTAGATGAAGGATGTCTTCTTCTTCCTCTTCTTGCTAGCAGTGTGGGTGGTGTCCTTTGGTGTTGCCAAGCAGGCCATCCTGATCCACAATGAGGAACGTGTGGAGTGGCTTTTCCGTGGTGTGGTCTACCACTCCTACTTGACCATCTTTGGGCAGATTCCCTCCTACATCGATGGTAAGGGACGGTGGCCAGGGAGGGGCAGCACGTGGCGCGAGCAGGATGGCTGTGACAAGGCTGAGGAACACCAAGCTCATGCTGCGGTCTGCCTGCCTCCTGACGTGTTGTCCTACAGAAGTCCTGCACGGGGCTCCTCTCCAAGCACAACGTTAAGGCCGGGAGGGAGCAATGGCTGGGCGTGGGGATGGAGCCCTGCTCTGGCATGTTGATAGCACTGCCACCGGTGCGAACCCAGAGACTGCACCTGTCCAAGCGGTCAAGAAAGCACACTAGCAAAGGCATAGGAGTATGTGTTGATCCAGCTCAGTACCACAGCTGTGAGGCTGGTGGAGTGAGCAGAACACCTGGGATGGTGCCGATTGAGGTTAAATCCCTGTCCAGGGCTAAGCTCTCTTGACGCTGGCCACTTTCAGAGAGCATCACATGCTCCCTGAGACACCACGAGGTTTGGCTGAAGCGGAGTCATGCTGTGCTCTCTTGCAGGGGTGAACTTCAACATCGACCAGTGCAGCCCCAATGGGACTGACCCCTACAAGCCCAAGTGCCCAAAGACAAATGAGGAGAACCAGAAACCCATCTTCCCAGAGTGGCTGACGGTCATCTTACTGTGCCTGTATCTGCTTTTCACCAACATTCTCCTCCTCAACCTTCTCATTGCCATGTTCAAGTGAGTTTGACCTGGCCCCGTGGTCCTAACAGTGAATGGAAGGTGACTTTGCTTGCAGGCTTGGCCAGGGCACTGCACAAGGGGGATCCTGGGGCACATGCTGACCAGAACACAGGGGGACTTCAGGGGGCTTATAGATGTGGTGGAAGAATCAGGTGTAGGCCAGGGCTCACAAGGGAAAGGGTAGGAGCTGGGGCACCGTACAGACACGATGTGCCCTCTGAGTCCCGTGGTGTGGCTGATGCCTGGGCTTTGCCCCAGCTACACATTCCAGCAGGTCCAGGAGCACACGGACCAGATCTGGAAGTTCCAGCGGCACGACCTGATCGAGGAGTACCACAGCCGCCCACCTGCGCCCCCACCCTTCATCCTCCTCAACCACCTGCAGATCCTGGTCCAGAGAGGCTTACTCCGCAGGCCGGCCACAGGCCACAAGCAGCTGAGTGAGGACCAGCATCTCCCCTCCTGCCCTTTGCCCCCCTCCCCAGGGCATGGCACTGTGCGCTGAGGCGCAAGGCTTGGCATCTGGTCTGCAGTACCGGGGTTTGGGATGCCCAGGGATCTGACAGCACTGCCATCCCCTTCCTCTGACAGAAGAGAAGCTGGAGAAGAACGAAGAAGCTGCCCTCCTCTCTTGGGAGATGTACCTGAAGGAGAACTACCTGCAGCACCAGCAGTGTCAGGAGAAGCAGGACACAAAGAAGATGATCCAGGACATTGCACAGAGGTACTGGCACTCCTGAGATGAGGACATCCTGCTGTTCTCCAGTGTCCTGGGCAGGGAACCGTTTGCGTCAGTGCAGGGGTGGCTGCTGAGGAGGTTCCTCTCTGCACTGTCCCTCCAGGCTTGACGTACTGACAGAGCTGCTGGACTTAGACCGGGTGAAGAGGACAGGGTTAGTGGAGCAGAGACTGGTCTCTCTGGAAGACCAGGTGAGGCACAATCTGAGCAGCTACCTAAGAAAGGTGGAGTTTTCAAGGGGCTAAGTCAACTGAACCAGAACACAAGAGAAAGCCCCTCTGAATCACTCCCCCCTTCAGACAGTTTGAGTTCCCTTGCCAAAACAATAGCATCCAAGGCTAAAAGGTTTATGGGAAACATTCTGTTTGACTCCAAAGTGAGCAGGATGAAGGTAGGAAGTGGTGGGATGAGCCCCTGCCTCCACTGATCATCCAAGCAGTTAGATCTAATCTAGCTCTTCTTCTTGACCTGAGAGGACCTTCCAGACTTCTGGAGACAGAGGACTCTCCACTCCCTATGCATGAAGCTGTTCCAAACCCTTCAAGAGTAGTGGAGTGTTCAGGGAGCCATGTGGAGCCCTGGCATCTCCTCCCTGAGACGCCTGCAGCACAGTTGTTGTTTCCACTTCCAGTTCCATTGTAAAAATGTTTCCTTGGAGGCGGTTTTCCAAGCCGTGCATCAGGACACAGCGAGGACTGCTGCTGCCCTGGGGGATGAGCATCCAAGAGCCCAGGGTAGCAGCATCTCCTGCCAGGGCCGTATCCTGCAGGAGTCAAGCAGGGGAGCCAGCCCAGAGGGCAGCTGGGTGTGGGAGGACTGACCCTCTCCTGTCTCCTGCAGGTGCATCAGAACGCCCAGGCCCTGAGGTGGATAATGCAGGCCCTGCAGGGCAACGGCTTTGGCTCAGACAAGGACATGCCACCCTTGGGTGAGTAGATCCTGTCTCCACCCTAGCAGCACTGGGAAGCCCAGGGTCCTGCATTGGTGCCCATGGGCTACGGATCGGGGCTGAGCAGCCCTTTGCAACCCTCAGTTAAACAGCAAGAAAGAGGCAGAGGTTCCTTTGGCCCGGGGAGGTTTGGGGACTCTGCGAGGCCATCCAGTCCCTCCTGTGGCCACTGCCTCCCTCTGCTCCAGAGCCCTCCCTGCAGTCCATGGCTGAGGTTTTCCACTGCAGCATCCCTGCTGGAGTTCTGGGGCTTGCTGGTAGGGATGCTGAGGGCCAGGCCCCCAGGGAACATCAGTATCCCCATGGAGAGACCCAGCCAACCCCCTCAGCAGAGCTATGGTCCACAGCACCGGAATCAGCACTCCGCTTTGTGGGACTTTGCTGTTTGTGTCTGCCTTGCAGGCTCCAGCAAAGCCTTGGAGATGAAGGAGGTTGACCTGGAGGGAAAACTTGAGGGGAGCCAGCCCTTGTACCACGTGCTCGCCAGAAACCTCCTGTACCCAGGGTCTCACACTCTCCGCTTCCCTGTGCCGGATGAGAAGGTGCCCTGGGAGGTAACAGCTGTGCCCCTGGGCAGTGGGGTTGGGAAGGGGAGCCACTGGACTGATCCAGATGGCATTGGGAAGAGGAACAAACCCATTGTCACACCCATGTCACACGAGAGCTTGTGTTTTTCCCAGCCCTGGGACAAGTGGCTTTCAGGAACAGCTGCTCCAAGGCCATCCCAGGGACAAGGACTGGTGAATCGGCATCATTCCTGATAGGATCTGAAATGCTAGGGATGCCTGAGGATGCTTGTTTGGCAACCAGAGAGTACAACCACCCACCTCTGCATTTCTGGAATCAGGGCCAGCTTAGGGTCAGGGTCAGGATCTGACACTGGCTTCCATGGTGGGCATGAGTGAGAGGCACCAGCCCTTCAGCCTGACCTTGAACTCAGCCCTTGAGCAGGGTCTGGAGCATTGCGTGCCTCAGGGAGCGATGCCACAAGCCAGGCAGAAGAAGAAAATGGGACAGAAAGTGTCTTTGAGGGTCCCAGTCCCTGCCTGTCTCCAGCTCAGGGACACCAGGTGGGCCTGACACAGCCACATGCTCTGCAGGTGGACTTCCCGCTCTATGACCCTCCCACCTACTCAGCTGACCACAAGGACATGGCTGTGCAGGACCCGTTCAGCCCGTGAGTGTCCCCCCAGCACCTCCCTGCTCCTCTGCCCCTTCCCTTGAGTGCCACCGCCAGCTCTCCCTGCCGGACTACCTCCTGCCCTCCAGCTCCTTGGAGTCTCTCCTGAAGATCAACTACAACACCATGGATGGGCTGATTGACCGGCAGAGCTTCCACGGCCTCTACACTGTGCAGGAAGGGCTGCCACTGTGAGTGCTTCCTCCAAGGGGCTGGGTGGATGAGGCGGGAGCTGGAACACCTGGCCGTAAGCAAAGCCTTCAGGAGACAGGGAATCTGGGGAGCCCTGGGTGCATCCATCTGCTTCCTGCTTCCCTGCAGCTAATAGTGGGGCAGGGATAATGGCACACATCTTCCTCAGGGCTGTCTTCCCACCAAGAAACCCAGCTCTCCAAAAGAGGTTCAGTGCAGTGTCGGGAAATTTGAGGAAGGAGTCTAGGCCTTTGATCAGCATGATGTGGTGCACAGCCCACTCACTTTCTTCCTACCAGGAACCCCATGGGCAGGACAGGGCTGCGAGGCCGTGGGAGGCTGCACTGCTTTGGCCCCAACCATGCCCTGCACCCCGTTGTGACCCGGTGAGCACATGAGAACAGGGAGGGGTCATGCTCCAGGACAGGGTTGGGGGGCTGGAATGGAGAAGGGAGCATGAAGCCATCTCAGAGATACTAGGACCTGTCAAAACCCACCACTGCCCATTCAGTGTGGGAACCTGCTCCAGGATGCTGGGCAGGTGGGAGCTGAGTTTGACTGGAGCATAACAGGGTCCTCTCTCACAGCTGGAGGAGGAATTTGGATGGGTCCATCACAAGGAAGAGCCTGAAGAAGATGCTGGAAGTTCTAGTGGCCCAATACCCACTGTCAGATGTCTGGGCTCTACCCGGGGTAAGAGCTGGTGGAGACCAACTGGTGCAGAAGGGTCTGGGGGAGATGGGGCTCAGCTGATGGCTCGATGCACTGCAGAAAAAGGGGAAACACAGAGAAGTGTCACAGCCTAGGCCAAGGAGGTACCTCTGCCCCTCCCGCATGCAGGGCTGTACTGCCAGGAGTGCTGGGCCAGTGGTGGTCCTGTTACATAGCCCCATCTACCCTGACCTGTTGTCTCCTCCTCCTCCTCCTCAGCTTCCATTCTCACATGCCTTTCATGTGAGCATGTTAAGATATTGGCATGGCATCCTTCGACAGAGGGCTCCAGGGGTTGAATCAGGCAAACCCAGACATCTGCTTGGGCACAGCTGAGGACTTCTGGCAGGAAAGGGAGGGAAAGAGGCACCGCTGGCTGCTTGCTTCCCCCACCAGAGCTTGCGTCATCTGCGGCGGTGGCAACCTCACAATAGCCAAGCCGGTGGCAGTGTGGGAAGCTGGGCTGATGGCAGGCCCCACGGCTGACATCTGCTTTGATTCAGGGGTCACTGGAGCCGGGCGAGATGCTGCCACTGAAGCTCAAGTGGATCCTGCGCCGGGAGTTCTGGCCCCAGTTCCAGAACTTGCTGAAACAAGGCACTGAGGTGAGAGGGGCACATGGGTGTCCCATCAGTATGGGGGCACACAGGTGTTACAGCGCTGTGGGGGCCATCACCCCAGTAGTGGGGCACACAGATGTCACAGTGGCATGGGCACGTGGGGGTATCACCACAGTACAGGGACATGTGGCCATCATGGTGGCACAGGGACACACGGATGTCCCCAGAGTACAGAGACAGGGTGCATCAACCCTTGGCCACTGCTCCCACCAGGGAGGAATGGCTGGTGGAGGTGGGGCCGTGCTGCAAGGGCCTCACACCATGCAGAGTGCTGGGAGACCCAGGGGTGGATCACACCCACCAGCATCTGTGCTTGCTGCAATCACTCTCCGTGGCTCCAGCTGCAGTGGGAATGGGTCTCCAGTGGGGCAGGGGAGCTGTAGGATGATGCCTCACCACCCCTGGGGACTCTTGGTGCCCTCAGACAGGCGGTGAGGTCTCTGCTAAGGTGGTGCTCCTTCACCCTGCGCAGATACACAAGGGGTACCTTGATGATCCCCGCAACACGGATAACGCCTGGGTTGAGACTGTTGCCATCAGCGTACACTTCACCAACCAGAACGATGTGGAGATGAAGCGGCTGAATTCGGTATGGATCTCTTGCCTCGATGGCTCCCTGACCTGGCTCTCAGTGGGCATGGGGCAAAGGAGCCAGATCTCCAGACCCAGATCTTGCCCTCATCAGGAGTGGGCTTCTCCAGCTGCATGCAGTAGAGGAAGAATATGGGGATGAAAATAGGGTGACACTGCAACGGGGCAGGGCCCAAAAAGAAAGTCTCCAGGAGGCGGCTGGGCACTAGCAGTGCTGTTGAGTACGGCTGGCATGGCCTCTCGCCAGCGGCACGTACGTGATGTCTCTGGTTCTCTTCCAGTTCCTTCAGGGCTGCGACTCAGAGCTGTGCATCCGCTGGCAGGTGCTGGACAAGAGGATCCCCCTTCACGCCAATCACAAGGAGCTCCTGCACAAGGTCTCAACCCTCCTCGGCGCCTACTACTGAGTCCTCAAGGACAGGTCAGGGCTCCTGCTGACCCACAGCAGCTTCTGGTTGGGACCTGCAGCTCTAGCTCAGCTCATCTGTGAGACCACGGGCAGCTACTGGAGACTAGGGGCTTTGGTTGCCTCCATGAATGTACATTGAAGGTCTCTGGGAGGAAAGCTGTCCCTTCTCCACCAGTCAGGTGCAGGGAGCTACCTGGGCAGTGCCTACGCAGCACCCCGGTCACCTGAGCCACCAAGGTCAGCCCCATTTTGTGTCTTGGTGCTTCCCCATCAGCCACAGCACTAGCTCAGGGCTTGGGCTGAGCAGAGCCACAGGTCTGTTCCTGCAAGGTGGTCCCTCTCTAAGCTCCCACCTGCTCTTTGCTTCAGTGTGGGCACTGGGGACTTACCAGCCCCAGCTCCCTCTCCACCCAGAGTATCCATTGGGCATCTCTGCTCCCCTGCTCCTGCTCCAAGCCCTGGCAGCCCCACTGCCACAGCTCCCAGAGGATTGCTCTGGAGAAGGCTTGGGGTCTTTTGCACCTAAAGGCCCTGCCTACCCTGCAAGTTGCTCCTGTGGCAGCTGTCAACGTATCTCTGATTGACTCAGACCCAACAGCACGGTCCTGAGCTGTGATCCAGCACTTCTGAAGGTGTGAGTAGCTCTTGGCTTATGTACCTATGTTTTCACAGCTCCGCATGTGTCCTCTCACCATGTCCAATGCTGTTACGTGATCCTGTGTGTGTGCTGAGCACCATCTCGTAGCTGAACTCCTTCCCTCTGTCTCAGCCAAGGCACCAGCTAAATGTCACCTGCCTGTCCCCGTCCCCTCGTGTACGTGGTCAGAAAAGGGCAGCTTGCTGGGACCCAGGTGGTCCATACTCTGTGATCCCTTGGGCAGGTAGTGACAGGATAGAGGACATCAGTGTGTCCATCTCAGACATCTCTGCTCCTAAGGGGTCCTTCACTCACCTCTTCTGTTGCCTGACAAGGGAGGGGAAACCTTTCTCGGTAGGCCAGAACTGTCCCACAGTGGCATGTTGTGCCTGGGACTGCTCAGGGAGGGATTTCAGTTCCCCCACTCTCTCCTAATGGATCAGACACTGGCCAGCCAGGGCTGTTCTTCCCACGCTGGTGGCCACCACAACACAACTGCAGTTTCACCGGGGGCTTGGCAAGGAGGAGGGAGGGGGCATCAGACTGGCAATTTAGTAAACCCAGCTCAATAAACCATATATTAAATAACTAAAGGCTGGTGAGCTGTTATGGCTGTTTAAAGCAAAGGTCATTCCTGGAGGCGAAGCTTAGAGCGCGCTTCCGGAATGAGCTCAGTGGGAGCGTTCCCACTCCGAGTCTTGTTGCACAAACTCACTTTGCAAGCTCACCCCCGGCCGATGCGGGCTGCAGAGATGACACATTTGGAGTCAATGTGAGGAGCTGGCGGCAAGCAAGCCAAGTCAGTGGCACAGTACCTTCTCCCATTGCTCTTGGGCTGCTTGATGTCTTCTTGGGATCTCCCATCACCATGCTCTACCAGTGCAGGTGAAGGGAAAGCCAGGTCTGGGGCATTGCTGGGGAGGGAGAGGCCATCCTGCCTTACAGTGGCTGTAAAGCCGCTGCAAACTGGTGAGCAGCAACCACAGCTTAAGAAGAATTGCTGAAACCTCCTTAGCATCACTCAAAGCACAAAAGAGCTCCACAACACCCATGGTTGTGCTGTCTGGGGGTTCTGACCACCCTGGCTCCCCAAGCTGGGCATCGCCCCCATACATGCCGGGGTCTGTCTCATGTGGGGCAGAATGAGATGGCTGCTGTGGCCCTTCAGAGCCCTTCCAGGGGTGGGAGCAGGCTTGGGAAGGTGGTGGGAACCAGCATCACAAAGTGCATCCTTGCTTTCCCCAGAGACTAGGTGGGCAGAGCCAGGTAGGATTTGTAGGGTCAGAGGGATTCCCAGGCAGCACCACTTAATCTTCCCCGAACGAGTCCACTGCACAGTCCCACACCCCTGAGCAGGTCTGTGGGAGGTCCACTGACAGCATCCCTCATGTATGAGCATCCCCCAAATGGTACCCTGAGGATGCTCATGCCTGAGAGCTGCTGGTACTTAAAGAAGGCTATTTCCAGGGAGATGTCATTAGCAGAAGGGCTCATTGCCCAGCTGGTCTCCTAATGCGATCACCACGGACAATTTCATTCCCAGCTGAAAGGCTCCCTGGGCCTGCCAGGGTCCCAACCCCTCAACTTTCTCCTCCATAGGGATCTCTTTCCCTCAGTCAGGGAGGAGGGTTCCACAGGGCTCTCCTCCCCGATAGAGGTGTGAGTAGTACCAAGGAATAGAGGAAAGAAGGCCCACCAGCTTCACCTCCCAGCTCATCTCCAGCAGGGTTGGGGTTTCCAGAGTATTCCCTTTACTGTGATAGTCAGTGGCTGCTCTGTTAAGGTCCAGCTCCTGCAGTCAGGCTGTTAAACCATACTCTTTGTTTACTTTAAGACACAAAGTCACCTCCGAATCCCTGCTTTGGCAAAACCCTTCAAAACGTGACTTGTACCAGCTCATGGACCAGATAGGGAAAAGAAAAGAACTCCACATCTTGTTATTTAAAAACCTGGTGGTGATTAAGCCAGTCTGATGATTCAGGAAGTCTGACTCCTCTTTTTTTTTAAACACTTAGGATTGGTGAGATACGAATTTACGGCTGCGTAGGAAGCTCCTACGCAGACCCCCTACTCCCCCACCACAGCTGGGCTCACAGTGAAAGCAGCCACAGCCTTGTGCTCATGGTCCATGTGGTTTGGAGGCAACAAGCCCCTAAGGGGAGACAGATGAAGGTGAGGGCTCTTGTGGGGCCTGGAAGTGCTGGAGCCTGGAGTGCAGTGGAATGAGTCATTCTGCGCAGTGGGATCACCCTGACCTGGCCTTGTCCCTGGTGAGGGACCGGCCTTGAAGAGAGCAGGACATAGACCCCAGCCCCCATACGGCATCTTGGTAGCCTCTGGCTGCCATCAGCAATCTGGAGCTCATCTTCCAAACCTTGGATTTCTCAATAAACTCCTGCACACAGAAAAAGCCCTCGTGTTTGCACTGCTCTGGGAGATGGGCATCTCAAGGGAGTTGGTGGTGCTCAAGGGGATTGTGCTTGTCCTAATTCAATCTCTCCTAAATCAGACAAACCTAAATTCAATGTACCAGCTCAACTCCCATTAGGCTGCATCCCCTCGAGCAGGGGACAGCTGGCCAAATGGTGCTTCTGCGTCTCATCTGGTACCTCTTTCCTTATCTTGCCTTTTCTCAGGGGAGAATTAGAGACGCTGCTTGTGGCTCAGGAAAGCAAACCAAGTTCTGCCTTGTTTCACAAGCAAGAAATGGTCCTTCCTGGCAGAGCCATCTGCAGCCATGGCTGGGCCAGGGGAAGAAGAAGGTCTGCAAGGGCTGGCCACAGCGGCTCTCCCAGGCCTGGACCCCGGATCAGCTCAGGCCATGACTCCTCCAACCCCTTCTTGAGGGGCTGGCACCTCCTGTAGGCTCCCCAGTGCCAGGGTGGCTGGTCAGTCCCGGCAGGAAACCCGGGGATAGGGAAGGTTGAGCAATGCTCCAGGCTGGGAAAGAGAGGCAGAGGGGCCCAGGCATGGGGAGGTAAGTGAGGCACCCTCATCCCAGCACCCCATTGTGCTCAGGGCCACCTATGGCCACGGACACGGCCCAGTTTTGCTCACGGGTGGATCGTTGAGTAAGGGGAAGCTTCTGCCATAGGCAGCGGAGCTCAGGTACCTGCAGCTTGCGCGTGGGATGAAGGGCTGGCTGCACACAGTTTATTAGAGCTCTGGTTAAGCAAAAGAGTCTCCCAGCAGAGTTGAGGGAAAGAAGAGGCCACAGTTTCACCTGGAGCAGTTTTGTGTCTCTCCTGTGCGCATGGCAGCTGGACTGGTCCCGATGCACAGCAGGTTTGCTGGGGAGTTGCTGACCTCATGCAAATGGGCGCAAGAAGCAGCATTGGTCCTTGTACACATCTATGGATTTGCACAAGATACACACATCTCTCGGTGAGGACAGCCGAAACTGGCCGTGGTGGAGCAGGAGGGTGGGCAGGCACCCACGGCAGAGGGATGGGATGGTAAGGCCACTGAAGATCAACATGAAGCAGGGGTGGAGTCCCCAGGTAAGGCTGCAGAGAGCCCTGGAACTCTGCTCTTCCTCCTGCCCCTCCTGTAGAGCGCACAACCAGCCAGCTGCAGGGCTGCTGCTGCTCCCATTCCTGTGCTCTGTGGTCCATCTTCACCTCAATGCCCAGTTTGCCTCAATTCTGGCAACGAGCTGAGCATGTCTCAGCCACCTCAGGTGGTTTTCAGCTTGAGCACCTTGGAAAGTGGCTCCTTGGCACTAGAGTAGAAGAGGTAGGAGCCCTCGGTGGTGTGAAACGCCTCCCAGTCTCTACAGCCAACAGTGGGTAGGTGGTGAGCCGCTACGAAGCCTTCATAGCCTTGCCACCTGCACAAGGAGGGTAGTTAGCTCTTGGGACCCAAGATGGGCACTTGAAAGGGGGCAGGAAAGCCAAGCCATGGGGCTGGCATCTCCCACCTCCTTGCTGTGGTTCAAGCTGGGATGTCCCTCACTGGGGCTTCTCATTCCTGCCCAGGAACCTCTCCAGAAACAGGGAGCAGTTCTATATGTCCTCCCTGGGCAGATGCACCAGCATCTGAAGAGGTTGCCTCTGCTCTGGGGTTCCAGCAGGGTAGTTCCTGCTGGGAACAACCACCCAACCCCACCTTCCTCCCACAGCAGTACCTGTAGATAATACTGTTAACAGAGAAGGTGACTCCATCGAAGGAATTTGCTACCACCAGAAAAGAGTCATCTCCCACCGAAAAGAACTCCCAGTCCAGGGCACTGAGGATGAAGCAAGCAAAAGGCTAAGTGAGGTGGCCCCTCCATGTCCAGCTGAGGAAGTGGCTATGTGTCTGTGGGACTAAGCCCACCCACCCCAACCTCTGCCACCCTCAGGATACACAGAAAAAAACAACCCATTCTTCCTAGGTTGTTCCTGAAAGGAAATCCACCCTTGTTCCCAAACCCAAGACCTTCTCCTAGCTCCTTCCGGGATTTGGTACCAAAGACCTGTCACCCATTGCCCTTCCCACCAGTCTTGGTCTCTGGAAGCACGCAAAGCCTGCATGAACCCTACAGGAGACCTCCAGGTTGCTCAAGGGAAGGACTGAGGAGCATCTTGACTCTTTGCATAGGTACCTGTAGGTGAGGAGGTCCTGGAATTTGACAAACATCTGAGCAGTGATGTTCAGCTCATAGATGGAGGAGTTGATGGCATAGAAGTTAGAGGGTACTGGCATCCCACTGTCATAGCTGTGGCTATTTGCAACAGCCAGGAAGACTCTGTCCCTGATACGAAAGACTTCCCAGTCAGCAGCGCCAGAAGTCTGTCAGGAAAGAAGCCCCACGAGAACCCAGATGTGAACAAGTGTTTGCAAGTCAAGGATGCTGCAAGGGATGGTGGGGGGTCTGCTGGAGGTGCAGTGGGGAAGTTACCCACTCCTAAAATCCTCCAAGATAAAAAATAAACCTTACTCCAGCAGTCTTGATGGGACAATCAGTGGGGAATTATTACTACTGTTCCAGAGGACTGAAGAGCATCTGCCTCTGTAATTATTTCTTGGCTTGTCTAAATCCAGAGGAGGAACTGATCAGTGGCCAAGACTTACCAGGATAGACTGGAAGAGCTGGAAAGAGCCGCTAAGCCAGATGTAGATGTGCGAGTAGATCTTAGTGGATGTGCCATTGAACGTGTTGGCCACAGCTAGGAAGGAATACGGCCCAATGGTGAAAAATTCCCAGTCATAGGCTCCAGAGGTAGGGATGGTCTGGTTGGTTTCAAACAACCCTGTCTTGGGGTTCCACCTGTATATCACGCTGTTTACGTTGTGGTTATTCCCTGGGGGAGACAAACAGACAGACAGACGTGCACCATGAGGAAAAGGCAAACCTGGCTTGTGTAAGAAAAAAGACCCAGAAATAGGTCCAGCTATGCAAATATTTGCCAACAGGTTGCAAAGCTGTTTGCTAGCGACCGACTGCTCACCAAGAAGTAGCCAAAGAGACTCTAGGGTTTCCATCCCTACCTAGATGTTCCACCCCTGCGGAACACGCCGGCAGCTTGTTCCTGAATATGTAGCAGAGAAGGGACAGGAGGGTGTCAGTGCCAGTGTCCCAGCATGGCCAAGCTCTGCTGGCTGTCTCATGGGACAGCCACGTGTAGTGGGACCAGTCTCAGTCAAGTTTCTAAGCTACCGAGATCATGGGCTGCCATGACCCTTCGCACACAAGATCACACATCTGGCAGGGGGGTCACAGCTGGAACGGTACCACACTGACATTTTTCAGTGCTCCTTTGCTAAGTTCCTGTGCTCACCTCCTACGTGCTAGGGCTGGCCAGGGACCTCCATGTGCTGACCCCCACTGATGGTGCAAACTCCAGAAAGAGGAAGGTGATGCCGCAGCCCTCAGCTTGCCCCATGCCAAGCACTGGGGCTGAGCTCACCAGCACCAAAGCGTGTGCTCCATCCAGCTCCTGCGCTCTGTTCAAATCTCTCAATCTCATGTCTCTGTGAGACTGAGCTGGTTTTAAAGGTAAAAACCTTTTCTGCACCTTCAGCATGGTATGACTCAACCAGTTAGAGGTGTTCTTCTAGTAAAGAGATGGCTTCGTCAGGACAGGAAGGGAGCACCACTAGCCCCCTTGCACCCCACACTCTCTAAGCACAGCTGTACTCGGCTTGGCCCCACTGGTGTTTTTGGTGACTGAGCAGCAGCAGGACTGGCTGTTAACAGGTTTACGGCCAATCCTTATTGTAACAGAAGATACTTTGGGAAGAAGGGCTGCAGGAAGAACAGGGGATGTGGGAAATGGCCACATGGATAGGCGGCAGCTCCTCAGGGACTGACCTTCTACCACTCCCTAAGGGGAACATTCTCAGTTTGTCTTGGCCATGAAGGTCTTAACTGCTGCATGATGTGCATGGCTGCTGAAGGGACCTTTCTGCTGTCACAGGAGTAGGTCTCCTTCAAACTGGCTGTGGTTCACCAGGTGACATGAGGAATTTCTAGCCTAACTCACAGGCAGTTGGTGTCCGAGAGACTTGCCACCAGCCTGGTGCCAGAGGAGCTGATGTACCAGAAGCCAGCCTTGATGGTAAGGAAGGAGCCCACTGGCCCAGGGACTGGACCTGTCTGGTAGCATCCTGGTGAGACAGGGCTGTGGTATCAACCCATTCATCCCCTGTGCTGAGGGGTGCACACCCCAACTCAGAACAACTCATGGCCTGGGAGCGTAACAAGGCTGGATCATGTCTGCTGGGTGCCCAGGGAGGGAGGGATGTCAGCAGGCTCCTAACTTCCTTCAGTTTCCTGTGTGTCCACAAGGAGAAGGCTTTGGCTTCTCGAAAGGCTCAGCCCCTGCAAACCCACGCAGCTGCCCTCGCTACCTCACCATGTTAGGGAGCATTGGGGAAACAAATGAAAAACAGCAGAGAGATTCAGCAAAGACACCTTCCCCACTCTTATCCTTATCCCCCACAGCCAGAAACCAAGAAGGGGACCGCGTCAGCCACCTCCCCAAGTGCTTCTCTCTCCCAAAAGGAGAGGCTATGCAGGGGTTCAGCCTTCCAAGCTGCATGCACGATACCCGGCTCTGCCCTGCACAGCTGCGGAGGATGCACAGGGAGAAGGAAGCTGCAGTGTTTCCACAGCAACAGGAGGATGTTCCCGAGCAGGGTGCCTGTGGCTGGGCACCGTGGTCCCCGGCACAACCCCAGGGCTGCCTGCTCCAGCTGAGCTGGACCAGTAGGCTGGGTACCTTCTCTGTGGTTGACCACTGCGAGGAAAGCCTCTCCCTCAATAGCAAATGCTTCCCAGTCTCTAGCGCTGTGCGTGGTGATCCTCTGGTAGGTGATGAATTTCTCTTTCCTGCGGCTCCACTTGTATATTACAGAGAATTCCTGACCCCTGGCATTCTGCTCAAAATTAGCCACTGCTAGGAAGATCTGAAAAATAACAAGCCAGGACATCTTGGTTTTCTACTCTCAAAGGGGTGCAGACGAGCGTGGGCAGTGGGAAGATGGGATGAGTGGAGGCTGGTGCCCACGGGCTGTGCAACCAGGGACCAAGGTGGCTGCTGCGGAGCAAGACAGCCCTGGCTGGTGGAGGTCCCCGAGCAGCACGATGTACCCAAATGGAGAACAGGGACCCTGTGGCTTGTGGGGCTCTTTGTGCATGGCAGCAGCAGTGCCCACTGCATGTGGAACTGAGGCAAGGATGAGACTCACAGCTACAGCCTCAGAGCTGAGGGAGAGCTGTGCTGTGGCCAGGGAGGGAGGGGGAGTCTCAGCTACCAAACCTTCCCTGTAAGGAAAGCTTGTTCAGAAGCAAAATTGCAGATAGGGTAACAATAACCATCATGATTCCTTGAGACAAAACATTTTCCAGACCAAGAAAAACACCCTGTAAGTGTCAGGGACAAGCCTGCTGCAGCAGAGATGGACTTGAGCAAGGCAGGGAGCACATCTGATCTCAGGGGCGCGCGTGCTGTGGGATATTGGCTCTGCCCTCCAGTGTGTTTTGTGTGGAGTGGCAGAGGTTGTGTTTCGGTTTGGACCACAGAGAAGCACAGGGACACAGTCCACAAACAATAAACAGTGGGACTGAACTCCTGCCTCCTGCTCAGTGCAGGACCCTGCCAGCACCACCCTGGGTTTTTGTCCAGCTGAAGCTCAGCCACCTGCAAGGACAGAAAACTTCCACTCTCAGCAGAGGCCTGTGCTGGGTTCACTTATTCCTCCAG
Organism: Baryphthengus martii; assembly: GCA_013396935.1. Taxonomy (NCBI): domain Eukaryota; kingdom Metazoa; phylum Chordata; class Aves; order Coraciiformes; family Momotidae; genus Baryphthengus; species Baryphthengus martii. The sequence continues at coordinate 38,165 of VWZK01011942.1, read as the reverse complement.
CAAAGGTGCATCGCCAGCACTGGGCTGCTGTCCCCGAAATTCCCAGTCCAGGGAGACCTCTCAGGGCTCCTCCAGAAACACAGCTTCAGAGGGAAGAGAAAGGCCTGGATCCAACCCCACAGTTCAGGAGCCTGCAGTTGCTTGCTCTCCACAGACAGGAGCCACCAGGAGACCCCAGCACTGCACTCTGGGGGTGCATCTGCCCCATCCCAGCAGATCATCAGCAGGTCCTGGTGCAGCAACATGGGGCTGACGCTTTCAATGTGTGCAAAGAACCTGGGCTAACCAGAGAGATCTATAATTGCTGCTCGTGTAACACTTATCTGGCCAACATCTCCATGCAGAAACGTGCCAAGCACGGGCACCTGCAAGCAGGGCACCTGTCTCTATCCTCAGCCATTTTGGAGCACTAAGACACTAACAGCAAGACCCAATTAGAAAATCTGCCCCAAGCTGAGCAGGAGAAAGACCATCTTGCCTAGTAAGTTATTTTCAGTGGAAAGCTGGAGGTAAACTCGGAGCATGTGAGCCTTGGTGAACATCATGTGCTTCACTGTGCAGGAACCACAGGGACTTGGGACACCCCAGCTTCTGCCCCCACAGCTGTCGCTGCAAGGAGGTGTTGTGGGTCCAGACTTACACTGGGGAGTCTCAAGGCAGTTCCCATCGGCAGATAAACCCAGCAGAGGATATTCCCATCTCCTGCCCATGAAGATACAGCCAGGACTTTGGAAAGCAGGTGCAGTGCTGAGGGTGGTAAGCATGTTCCCAACCCAAAGCCAGCTTTGCAATACAGCTACATTTTCAGGGCTTGACCAGGTTTTCTGCAGGACCCCACTGTCAGGCAGGTAACAGGGGACATGGCTCATTTGTAGCCAAACAGTCGGGCTGTCAGTGCAACCCAGGGGCAGGACTTTTGTCCATCACTCTGTACCCTGGAGCACGTGGCTCGAAATGGGGGAGCCCTGCAGCCACCCTTCGTGGCTCTGGTGACAAAGCCAGAACTGGTCATGCTGGAGGGGGAAGCCAACTTCACTGGGAGCTCTGCACAGATCTGGCTCTCAATAGATGTTTGTTTGGCTTGCCTGGGGCTCTTCACAAAGCGGTAAGTAGCTCCCCAGGCAGGAGAACCAGACAGATACTCTGCAGAAGTCCCATAGCAGATTGCCCAAGGGAGGAGAGATGGTTCCAAAGTCCTGGAATGATTTGAAAGCAAGAGCTTAAAAATGCAGAAGGTTGGACTCAGTGGGTCTCAGGAGGCAGCTACAGGCTCCAGTGGCTCTCTAAAACCACAGGGAGATCTCTGAGACCAGAGTGCACCTTATGGATGGCAGAATGCCCACCACAGTCAGAGCTCAGGAAGGGCTTTGGTCTCTGTGCTCCCACGTCAGGGGCTGTGTGTCCCCAGAATCAATGCCACAGCCACTGCCTGGGGTGATCCCTGCCTTGCTTCACAGTGCCAGGTGGGAATCACAGCAAAACCCGCTTCCCAGGGTGGTCAGCCTTTGTGCCAGGGTGGAGGTGGCACTATGAATACACCCAGAGCAGGCTGGATGGCAGCTCTGCACTCTGCATGAAGGACATTTTGACACTGGCACTCACTACGTCTGAAGCAGGAACAAGCAAAGCCTGCTTGAGATGAATCTCAGCACATGGAGGGGATCCAGCTCCAACAGCTGGCTTTGGAGATTGACCCCAAAATATCCTGGAGATCTGAAGGGAAGAGATCTGAGCACTCCAGACATGCAGTTACATATGCTGCCAGCATCACTTGCTGAAAATGGCCTGGGTGGATGTAGTTGTGTCTTGGCAAAAATAGGATAACAGAGTGGGCAGCCCATGGATCAGCCAGCAGTCCCTCGGACAGACCCTTACTGGCTGAATATGGGTATCAACACGACTCCATCAAAGACAGAAGAGAGTGAGATTCACCCTCTAAACCATGCCCAAGACTTAGGGCTTCAGAGAAGAAGCCAGTGTTGGGCAGTTACAGTTTAACATACAGAAGTATGAAGGCACTGAAATAACCTTCCGGGCAGACTTACCTTCTTTCCTATGGTGAAATACTTCCAGGACTGAGCTTGGTAGGTGGGGATGTTCTGGTAGGGTACAAACTTTCCATCGGTCCACTTATAGATGGCCGATCCCGGGGGAGTGTACCGGTTGGCAGTGGCTGCGAACAGTCCCACCTTTGGGATGGTGAAGACCTCAACATCCATTGTCTCGGAGTTGGTCACCAGGTTCTGGTACTCCTCCACATAGTCCAGCCTTTGTTTGGCTAGAAGACCACCAGAAAAAAAAAAAAAAAAAAAAGAGGGATGAGGTCAGAACCAAATGACCTTGTCTGGAGAGATGCCCCATGTTGCACATTACTCACCAGTACCTTCCAGCACGGAAATCCAGGCAGTGCCATTGCAGACGTACAGCCCTTGCTGGAAGGCATTGAACCAAAACTGAGCCTTCTCCTGGTTAGTGCAGGGTGGTCGGGACCCCAGGGTCACCTTCGTGTCGGTCTCTGGGCACAGAGAGGAGTGAGGAAAGCGCCTCAGCGCACATGCTGGAGACACAGCAAGGCTCACCCCTAAGCACACAGGAAGGGCTGGATGTCCTGGTCCCATCCTGATGATGGGCATCAGGGAACTGGGGAATGAGCATTCTGGCTCTGAGCTGGGAAGCCACTAGCTGAGAAAACCCTGGAACCTGGTACCTGTGGGGCAACTGGCATGAGCCCAGCACTGCCAAGGGACCCAGGCAGGGGCACTTCAGCTCTCCAGGGGGCTTTTGGGCAGGGATCTCACCTCACACACATGTGCTGGAGACACCCTCTTCCCTTCTGCTTCTGCTCTGTTCCCTGCCCCAGACTAAAAGCCTTCCTCAACAAATGCAGAAGGAGGCCAACCAAGCCTGTGCCGTGGGGAATTACTGACCGTAGGGGTATTTTAGCACCTCGTTGCTCGCTGGCTTTGCAGGGAGATCCTGGAGGACAGTGGGGACAGAGAGCGTCGCTACTTTAAAGTTCATGGCGGTGCATATCCGAGGGGTGGCATCAGCTCCTGGCAGCAAGACAAGCTGTCTTAGCAAGCCCTGGGAAAGTAGGAGGACCAAAAAAAATGAAAACTGCAGGTGATTCATGCCCTGGATTTCCCTGCTAAATCTTGCTCATTGCCTTCCCTCCTGGGCCATGGAATCCTCTAGAGGATTCACAAACATTTATCAGATGCTTGTTACAAGCCCAGCCTGTCAAAATCTCTGTTCTGGGCAATTCAGCAGCTGGTGCAAGGGAAGCAGTGGCAAGGAGCTCATTAGCTGCAGACGGCCTTTACAGCCTCCACTTTTCACTAGCAGTCAGGATCAGGCACTGCCCTGACTTTTCTGTCAAGAAGACTGTGCCATCAACTGTCTTTCTGCCACTGTACCAGTGACAAGGTCCTTTTAAAACATATTTGTCCCACAAAATGTCAGTCGTGAGCACCATCCCTCACACACGCACCATCAGACAGGGATCAAGCCCAGCAGTGGGACCCTTGCCCACCACTGCTGCCTGCACCGTGGCTCAAGCCCTGGTAGCATAGGAGGCTGAAAGGGGGCTGCAGGTTGCCCCCAGGCAGCCCTGCACCATGGAATACCTACTGTGAACATGCCTTTCCTTCTCCTCCTGTTGCCCAGGTAGAAGCTGGCTCTCTTCACCGACAGAGAGGCTGGAAATGGCGTTTCCATCACCCTGCAGATGGGCAGAGAAGAGGCAGGGGATGATTTCACGGCATCTGCTGGTGGCTGGAGGAGATGCTGGTTGAGGAACACCACCCTGCTGGCCCTCCTGAGCCTCCCCCACTGTTGTCCCCAACCTACATGTCCTTAGGGATGCTGCAGTCCACTGTCAGGGAGAAGGACTGGCCAGAGACGGCCAGGACGAGCGTGTGCCATTGGTTGACCGAAAGGGAGATGTTGGGGAAGGTAACGTGGGTCTGCCAGCCACCGGCGTGCTCCTGGCTCCAGAAGAGGAAGTGGAGCTTGTTGGGGGCATAGCGCAGCCCCACCAGCACGCTGGGGCTCTCCTCCGCCATCAGTGTGAAAAGATACTCGTTTCTCTGTGGGAGGGCATGGACTCAAGTCTGCACGCTGCAAGCTACAGGGCTGGGCTACGTCCGCTCCCTGCCCGGCTGACGGCGCTTACCTTGGCTGGGACGCTGAGGACCCTCAGCGTGACGATGATGGAGAACTCCTCAGGGAAGCGGTCACAGTGGATGAAGAGCCGTGAGGCGGGGAAGCTCAGGGTGCGGGGCTGTGAGGCGGCGAGCTGGAAACCACGCACCCCCTGCACTTGAAACACCCTCATGCCGTGGGCCAGCCCGCCGGCAGGGACCACCTCCGAGAGGATGTCCAGCGGGCCCAGGTCTGCGCCGAGAGACAGCGGAACACATCGTGACAGCGACAGCCAGCCCACCCTATCTCGTGGTGGGATGGAGTCCCCACCTTGCAGCGGGGTGCTCTGCTGGCCAGCTTGTTCAAGGCAGTCAGCTCATCTCCAGTACTGGCCAGAGAGCTCCACAGCAGCGGCAGAGCCCGGCATGCCCCGGTAGCCTGCTGTCCCCCGTCCGGGGTATGCACTGAGTCCCTGTTTCAGAGACCTGGCGACTGTCTGCCAAGCACCAAGGCTGACATCCCTCCCCACAGCAGGAACACCAGGTATGCAGGCACACGTGTGAACAGTCCCACAGCAGCTGATGCTGGAGCTTGTCAGCCAGGCAGTCCCAGGCTGCCATCAGCTCCCTCAGGATCCACCAGCATCAGCAACTGCAAACAGAGCCAGGAGAGCAGGCAGGGATCCATCGCCTTTGTGGCATGATCGCCCAGGCTGGTGGAGCGTGGCACCGCTCCCTCCAGTCCCTGTTCTGCCCTCCCAACCCAGCCCTAATTCCACACACGCATGTACTCCCCTGGCAGGCACCAAAGCAGCTCATTAAATAATTATCCTCTCTCCAGAGGATAAAAAAACAGTACCCAGCCCCAGGGCATCACCTAGATGAAGAACAACACTGTGCCCTGGCCCTGCGAAGCCACCCCACGTAACAGTGCGAGAGTGGCCGACAGTCTGACGACTCAGCAAGCCCCATGCTTGTGGTGGGTGCTTCTCCAACCGTCCTCACCTTGGCACCCTCACAACTCCTATATTTGAATGCTTTCCTGGCAGGACTGTGGCATCTGTAGCAAAAGGCAGAGAGGCTTGGTGGTGATGCGCAGAGAATGAAGCAGCACTTGGCTAGACTAAAAAATCCCAAGACTCTGTCCCATCCTCATTGAGCTCAGGCTTTTAGCTCCTATTTGTACTAATAAATCTCAGCTGCTGGGGCACAGCAGGAGAGCTGGGAGGGAGGGAGGGAGTGAGCTATGAGCAAGGCTGGACCCACTCACGTCTGAATTCAAACCAGCTGGAGAGAGGAAGTATTTTCCCTCTGGGCATCCCCAGGCGGCCCAAACCTAGACAGGCAGAGCAAGGAGGAATCTGCTCATGTAGCTCCATCCAGCCCAGAGCAGGGATACTGGTGAGGTCCTTCCCACCCTGCCACCTCTGCAGGGGTCCTCCCTGCCGCTCCTCTGCTGGTTTGAGCTGCTCCTAAAGCAAAGCCTCCGTGAGGGAGGTTTAACTGAAACGACTTGTTTCAGAAATACATGACTCAGGGAATGACCAGTTCCTGTTTTTCTCGGCAAAGAGCACAAACTGAATTCACACGTAGATTTGCAGAGGGGTTGAGGAGCCCCCAGCTACCCCAGGGGCAGCTGGCACTAACTGGGGGGACATCTCAGCCAGGATTGGAGACTGTGGGCCAGGAAGGGACCAAGTCCCAAAACCAGATCCCCAAACCCAAAGATGCACATCCCAATCTGCCTTCCGCACCAGTTGCTGCTAACGACCGGATTGGAGTTAGCGGCTGGGAGAGCAGCCGGGGTGTTTCAGCCCAGTGCAGGCAGAACACATGCCCAGCAGCCTGCTGTGGCACGGGGGGTGGCTGCCCAGGAGGGTATCAGGGCTGCTCCGGGAGCTGGAGCCAAGCATCGGCAGGAGGGAAGCAAGGCTGGTTAAATGCGCTGATGCTGGGGCCTTGCTATCCCTAGGACCCCTCCAGCTGAGGCTGCTTGGGAACAGCGGTGACGTGTTCCCAGAGAGACCGGAGCAGCTGGGGGAGGAGGTGGTGGGCAGAAACTCTCTGAACTCTCCCAGCTTTCCTTCTCACCGCTGACCGAGCTGTAATAAAATGTTAATACAGGCGCCGTCAACCTGACATAAGCCCCAAGAATACAAAGCCTGGGCCCAAGAAGCCCCCAAAGCTGGGCAGGGCCCCCAAAACCGTGCATCACGGGGACAGGGACAGCAAGGCAGACCCGGGGGACAGGGACCCTCTTTGGCTCAGGCTGCTCTCGGTACTTCCCTGTGGGAAATGTCATCAGAGCTACCGGCTCCTCAGCTGGGGGCAGCAGGACAGAAACTTTCAGGGAGGTTTTGCTGGGAGGAGATAGGTTGCTCCTGGCAGAGCACAGGGAGCCCTGGAGAGTCCAGGGTGGGAGGGACTTTCCAGGGGAACTTCATGACTCGCCTCTGCTTCTCCTTCCACACGTTGGTTCCCAGGGCCAGCAGACTTTGGGACAGCGCTTGTGCCACTGCAACAGCTCTTCCGAGAACACCGAGAAAGTCTGGTTGCTCCCCAGTCCTGTGCCACACCAGAGGGCTGCAGGCACAAGGACATTCCCACTACCTGCTGCCCATGGGAGGACAGGTGCTGGCATCTACAGCACCTGAGGTATCTCACCGTGCTGCCATCCTGAACCTCAGTCCACTGGCACCCAGGCACCAAAACCCCTGGGGCTAGGCTGCTGGGGAGAGGCTGCCCCACACGGGGCACCCCACACATCCCTCAAAATGGACCATACTTCCTAGGGTTTGCCCTGGCAGAGCAGGGAACGCCCTGTCCATGAGAGCACATGGATCCCAGCGTGTTCCCTGGCACAGGCACCACCTGTCTTGACACCTCCCTCCCAGTGCAGCCCACCTGCCGGCCTTTGCTCCTACCTGTGCAGTGCTGCCACGTCCTGCCCCTCCGGATGAAGCCCCCACCAGTGACCCAGTGGAGAAGGATGACCCAGAGCAGCAGCAGAGCCGACATCTGGAAGCTGGCCTCAGGGGGTCCATCCACTGGGACCTCCCTGCCGTCCAGTCTTCTGTACCTGGGCAGGCACCGCTCGGCTCAGCCTTTCCGAGGGCTCTCGCATAATCTGCTGGTGGCACCACCTCCTCAGGAATATGCCACACCGGGCTGCTTCTTCATTACCCTGGCTCTGTTGTCCGCTTCCGTGGACATTGCCCCTGGGAGCACGGCAGGGGTGATGAGCAGGGGGCTGGTGGGGGCTCCCCTGGGGCAGCTGTGGAGGCAGTGCCGTTTGTAGCCTGTGCGCAGACATTTAAATGAGAAGCTCGTGGTGGGAGAGGAGGAGTCTCGGCTCCTTGAAGAGCTTTTATCTTTTGCCCAACCCTCTGGAAGGCGGCTTTGGGGAGGGATTTTTTTAATTGGTTTTTTTTTTCTTCGTTAACTTTCCTTTTTGGTGATTCTTTTTTCCGGGGTCACGTGGAAATAGGTGAGAGATTCACCCCTGCCCAGAGAGACCAAGGTGGGAACCTTCCTGCCTCTTAAAACCTTGGTCTTTCAGCAGCACAATCCCAGCCTGTCCTGCGGGGAGACCCTCTGGTCCACTCTACCCTGCCTGAAAAAATGCCAGACCCCACAAGGTGTCTATTTCTCCTCAAAAAATGGCTTCGGGCAGGAAATGCACAGCCAGTGCCCCAGGCAAGACTCCAGCCCAAAGACCAGCCACCAGATCCAGCCCTGCCATGAGGATGGCGGCAGCACGCCGAGCGTCAGTTCGGAAACCCTCGAGGTTATGCTCTTCAAACGGGAGAGACGGCAGCGGAAAAACTCCCTGCATGCAGCAAGCTCCACTGGGTTTCTCCAGCCGCAAAATTAGTAACTTCCATTCCCCAAACAATTGAAATGGGCTCCCATCCCTGCCGCTACCACAAGGCGAGCGTTAGAATAGAAAGCGGATGGCCGGGACGGAACATCAAAAAATTGTGTTGCAAACCAGGGGTTTCGTCAATGAGGAACAGATGGAGTCGGACCCGCGGATGTGCCTCCCTGCCCGTCTGTTTGCACCCTTCACCAGCCCAAAACTCATTCCCTGGGACCAGGAGGGTGCAGCCCGTGGGGTGCCGGCACCTGGAGATGTGGAGCACCTTGCACCTCAGTTTCAGATCCTGAGAGGAGCTGCTACCAGAGGCCAGAGACACCCAAACGCTGTCAGTGCCTCTGTCTCAGAGTCAAACAGCCCCTGAAGCCTGGAGGGCAGCTGAACACGTGTCTGGGGATGCTCTGCACCAAGTAGGTCTGCCTGGAGCTCCCCCTCCCCACAAAGCCTCTTGTTGAACATCCCACAAATTAGGGCTCTACCATGATCACGCTTAAGCATCGCTTAAGTGGAGCTTCATCTCTCTCCCGAGGGAGCTGCAGAGGCAAGGCACTGCTGACTCCCCATCCCACCTTATCCTCGTGCTGGGGATGGCACCCACCAGCACCGACACCACCCAAGCCCAGGGGTACCAAATGGCAGCCGCCAGCAGTGACCGTGAGACATGTGGGAAGGGCAAACCATCCCACCTCACCTGACAGGCTCGGCCCCTCCTGCTGTTCCCTCTGGCCTGGGGGATGCCCACCAGCAATGGAACCATCTTGCCAGGACCCCACACCGTCTGCTGGCAGGAGTGGGGCCCGACAGTCCCTGGCCCATCTGGCAGAAAAGTCATTGCATTGGAAAGTGGGCTGGTGCAGAGGGAAGTGCAGCTGCTGACAGGGCCCTGTCTCCAGGCACTGGGTAAGGTGGCACAAACGAGAGGGCCTCCCCATTTTCCAGGGCTGCACACGTGTCAAGTTAAGCCCGGCTTCGGGAGCCGGCAGCACTGCCCTGAGCAGAGATCTCGCACAAGCAGACAGCTTTTGGGAAGTCCCCTGCCAAGGCCAGTCCTGGCTCTGTGAGAGCGCGGGAAGCCCATGAAACTCCTCCCAGTGAGGGAGGAAAAGTTCTGTCAGGGATCCAGGGCAACTGGTTTTTCCAAAGGGGAAGTGGCTGCCTTTGAACGCTTCCTTGGCCAAACACCTGGTCAGCAGGGACATCTCCAGACCCAAGGATGCAGCCGCAGGTGTCACCTCCAGAGGCAGGGGCACCTGGATGCTTCAAGGCAGGTGGAGGAACCAAAGCCTCTGTTGATAACCACAGAGGTCCTCAGCTCATACTCGGCCCAGCATTGTGGGCTCAGGCTGCTTTTCAGCCACGTGCTGTTAATGAACAGTCTCCTGGTGAGGACAGGTACGTTGATGGCCCTCAAGGATTTTCTCCATCCTTGGGCTGGGGACCCTAGTGTGGCAGAAGATGGTGGAGCAGCTCAAGCAGTGCCTGGTGCTTTTCTCCTTCCTCAGGAGGACCTAAGTGGGGTTCAGGACCTGCTCTGCGTCCCAACAATAGTAGACAGTGGTCTGCAAAGTTGTTCCTAAGCACCCACGTGCACACTCCTATGTGCACAAGCAAGCTCAAGAGGATGAAATAAGAGACAAACAGCAAGACATTTGCCTAATTCACATGAGTCGTAAATAAAACCATGTGGCAGCTCCGAACAAAATGATCCTTGGATTTCCACCAAAAAGGTTTGGCCGTCTGTGGGTAAGAAAAGGTTGGGAAACCCATCTGCAGACAATAGATTTCAAGTAGAGAGTCCATGCAGAGGACAATCCAAGGAGGGCATCTAATCAATGCCGGGGACGAGCTGGACCCCGCATGCAGGGTAACGTTCCTGCTTTTCCGAGACTTTAACTCATTCCTTATTATTTGCAGACACAAAGTCATGTTTCGGGGCTTGTTACGCCCTATTCATTTCAGTCTCGATTGCTGACATCTGGAAGAGCTTTCTCTCCCGGAACACAGCACACACAGAGGCACAGGCCATGGCAAGGCTTTGAGGAACCCTGCGCTTAATGCACACACAAATGAGGCACTGCCCATCTCACGGGTGTCCCCAGCCTGGGCTCTGGCCAGCAGCAGACAGCACCGTGTCCACCCCCTTACCAGCAGGGCCAAGGGAGCCAGCCGAGCCCAGCTGGCCGCCATGCAGGTGTGGCCTCACACATGTCCAAGGGGTTGGAGCTGGTCTCTCCTGCATGAGCAGCAGGGTCAGAATCAGCCCTTTGGGGACAGTTATAAAGGGTATGGAGGAAAATTGTTCTCAGGGTAACACCCCAGATCAGAGTTTCCCAGATTCCAGTTCAGGTTGGGCACTGGGAACACCACCTTCCCCAGGATGGTGGGATGGAGAGGGATGGGGGCTCCATCCCCAGCAGTTTCCGAGGTTTCCCTTTTGTCACCTCTGTCCTTTTTTTTAGGCTGAAAATCTTCCCCGTGTTTCCTGAAGCGACTTCAGCTCCCCCAGCCCAACCCACCAACATACACCAGAGTTCCTGCAAGAAACTTCTGCACCAGGAATCCTGTAAGCATCATACAAGAAGTGTAAATGTCTTTAACCTCATCACCTTTCAAAAACAATTCCCAGAAGTTTTGGAAAGGTTCTGCCAGGCGAAGTTTTGTTGCAGGAATGGGAGTATTGCAAAAGGCACCGCTTCTAGGAAAGCCACTGAAAAAAAAAAGCACAAAGCTGCCTCAACATTGCAAGTCCTGTTGCCAGCTTCCCAGGCACAGCGCTGCCTCTGGGAGCAATCCCTACTGGGTGGCAGCAACCCACCAGCATTGCTCAGATCCCAGAGCCCCCTGTGCCCACACCCCCGCATCCATCCCCGGCACTGCTCCCCATCCCTGGGGAACGAGGGAGCTGGGAGTAGCTGTCCTGGCAGGGCTTCCCCCACTTCGACCACGCGCAGCAGGCAGGGCCAGTGACCTGCAGCCCAGGTCTCTTCCCAGGCAGCCGAGAGCAAGCCAAGCATCCCACCCCGCATTTGGAAGACACATGGCAGCTGAGCTGGCAGGCTTTGAAAGGGCTCCAAGACGCAGTCACTTAATTTTCACCAGTGTAAGTGAAAAGAGAGGCTTTAAGACTGAGCCTCTGTACCACAGCTGCTCGGGATGGGGGTAAGGAGTGCCCAGCACCTGCATCTCCCATGCCTTCTCCCCTGCATGTGGCAAACAGTCCTTTACTCCTGCCTGACCTCCAGTGACAATTTTTTTTGTCTTTTTGCCACCTCCTCCAGTGTGCCTGAACCTCTTGCGAGAGGCTGAGCCACCCTCTCGCAGTCATGGGACCCCCAACCTTCCTCTGCCATCACTACTTCCAAGCAATCTGGCTCCATATGGATGAAGGGCATCAAATCCAAGCAACCATGAGCATGTAAGTTATGGAAATGGCGCTCTGGGTATTTTCTGTAGATCTTACATCTACACAGAGGCAAAAGAGTAGCAGGAGGACTAACATCTCACTTGGCAGTGGTGCAGGAGACCCAGGAGTTCTGCCTGGACTCCCTGCTCCATCTGCATCCTGGAAGTCCTGTTTGCCTTTGAGCTCAGCTAAGGGCTGAGATTGTTCCTGAGGCCATGAGGAAGGAGGCATCCTGGCTTGTATCAGGAATAGTGTGGCCAGCAGGAGTAGGGATGGAATTCTCCTCCTGTACTCAGCACTAGTGAGGCCTCACCTCGAGTCCTGGGCGCAGATCTGAGCCCCTCACTTCAAGAAGGATCTTGAGGTGCTGGAGCGGGTCCAGAGGAGAGCAGCGAGGCTGGGGAAGGGACTGGAGGGAAAATCTTATGAGGAGAGGCTGAGGGAGCTGGGCTTGTTCAGCCTGGAGAAGAGGAGACTCTGGGGGGACCTCCTCGCTCTCTGCAACTCCCTGCAGGGAAGCTGTAGTCAGGTGGGAGTCGGGCTCTTCTGCCAAGCAACTCGTGACAGGAGGAGAGGGCACGGCCTGAAGCTGCGCCAGGGGAGGTTTAGGTTGGATATTAGGAAGTACTTCCTCACAGAAAGGGTGATCAGACACTGGAATGGACTGCCCAGGGAAGTGGTGGAGTCGCCATCCCTGAAGGTGTTTAAGGAAAGCTTGGACGTGGTACTTAGTGCCATGGTCTAGTTGATGTTGTGGTGTTAGGTCATAGGCTGGACTTGATCTCAGAGGTCTACTCCAGCCTCAAGAATTCTGTGGCTCTGTGATTTCCATTTCATACTTACTGCTGGAAAGCCCCCAGGCACCCATGCCCACACCAGCCTGCTCCCAGCTCTGCCCCTCTTCAGTAATGGTACTTGCCCAAACACCTCGGGGCAGTGGGGGGGAGTTGCAGAGCTTGTGCTTGCAAGCAGAGGGGGGAGAAAGGGAAGGGTTTTGCCAATGTCTAAGCCTTCCTCTGTCAGGACCAGCAGTTCATCAGGCTAAATATGCAACCCTGAGGGCTCTGTGCAAACTTGCAAACTTGGCCCAGCAAACCCTACGCCGAGTGCTGCATCTCTCTTCAGCAGGCTGCCTTGGAGCCAGAGGCACCTTGGTGAGCCCCGGTGCTGGCCCTGGCATGGGGACAGCCGCTCCCCACATGGAGAGGAATCTCCTTTGGCAGTTCTGCAGGAAATCCTCCACCTTTGCCCATAGCCCTTTGATCTGGGCAGTGACCGCATGCTCCAGCTCGCAGCAGGCAGATGGTGGTAAATGGCAGAAAAAGCCACAGCAGGAAAGCCCAGGGACTTGCTCCCACATGCCTGGGCCCATCAAGGATAGGAAAGGGGATACGTGACATTGCCTGAATCGGACACAACCCCACGTCTCCCCAGTTAGGGCCTAGCCAGCACCTTCTCTCCCAGCTGAAGCCAAACTTGGACCACCTGAGGCAGCCGGAAAAGGTCTGGGGATCGCAAACCTCTCCACCAGCCAGAGCTCCGCCAGCACAGGCAGCAAATCTGCTGCCTGCACTCAGCGCTGAAGGCCAGATTCTTCCTCCTGCTCTGCTGCTGTTTGGATCACAGGCAGGCTGTGCCCTGCAGCGAACAGCAGCTTTAGCATCACTGTACTCTGCAGCCATAAGAAAACCTCTTGCCCCATGACAAAGAGAATTACGAGCCAATTTTATTCCTTGCCCACATGACAACGTAGAGTTATTATTATTATATCAAAAATGATGCAGGCTCTGGAGGAGCTGGTGGGACCGGGAGGGCAGTGGGCAGCTGAGTAGGCAGTGCATGAGCTGGGTGCCAAGGTGGGAAAACAGGCAGCCACGCTCGCTCTGCCCACCCGCCGGCAGCCAGCACGGCTACATCCCCTCCAACATCCAGGGAGGGAAGAGAGCAAAGACAGAGAACAATTGCTATTGTTTTCCAATACTTTCTTCAGGCCAGTTCCTCCAGTGCGGTGCTGCTGCCCAACGGCTCCAGCTGCAGCCCCGCTGTGCTCGGAGTTGTGCAGTCGCCAACAGGGACACGGCCACCGTCCCATGGCACCTGCCACCCCGTCCTCAGAGCCTGGCCCCAGCTAGAGCAGGGCTGAAGTCAGCTTGGTTACCCCATGCACCACTGCTCCGGTCCCACTCCGCTCTCCCCCTGCGCCCAGCACCATTGGGTACCCCCAAGATGCTTGGGTGCTGACATCCTTCTTCCCAGAAGCCACCAAAGTGCAATCCCCAGGGCGGGGAAGAGGCAATCGCAGCTCCTCCTGTACTCAGCACTAAAAGGAGAACAAAGTGGTAGGAAAGGAGAAGAATGAAGCGGGTTGTCCTGAGGAGCCTGGCTCACCCTCTCTTTTGCCAGTCCTGTGCAGTCCACACAGTTAAGGGGAGCAGCTTTTGCCAGCAGCAGGACCTGGCACTGGCAAGAGGGAGGATCAGGATCTTGCACAAGCAGGATGAGCCTCCCCTTGATTCCCTCCTGAGCAGAGCTCTAACTACAGCTCGTCCTCTTCTGGCCCAGCATTGCAGAACCCCGAGATTGCTGCCTTTGAAGTCCAGCTTTCAGAAACCACCTCCAGGCTGCTGTTAATTGCACTTTGCAAGAGCGGGGAGGGATTAGAGCCAGGAGGGCACAGGGGCTGCTGCGGGAGGGGTAGTCGGGATCCTGCCACCAGGGTGCTCAGCATGTGGCATCACTCCGGACTAACTGGACTCCATGGATCCCACAGAGGGAGCAGAAAGCTTTCTACAGAAGAAGGTGGTATCTAATACATGAGAAGGAGATTGTAATTAATTGGTAAAATAAATCAGATGTCACCTGGTTACTGACTGGGTGTTAAAAGGACGGATGCTGAAAAGTGAAGCTGCAGAGGGACTGTTCAGGAAAGTGGCTTCAGCAGCAATACTGAAGTTTTCATAAAGTCAAGCTTCATACAGAATTCTAGAGGCCTTCAAACCCATGCCTGGGCTCCAGGGCAGAAGATCTTCTGTCAAAGGAGGATCTGGCCAAGGACAAAACTCAACTTCTAGTAGCCTCTCCAGGCAAAGTGAATTTGAAAACACCTGCCCTCCAGCCTGTCCTTCTGGCACCACTCCTTCATTGGGGGAACTGGTGAACAAAGCTGAGCTCCAGCTGAGCAAGGTTGCTTCTGAGCCACCCTTGCAGCAATCCCACAGAAACCAACCAGAAGGATCTCCAACCTGAGAGGCTTCTGACACTGCATCAGAGCAAAGTCCTCACAGAGTGAGATTCCCCTGGTCCCCAGTCGCTGCTGTTGACCAAGTTTGGAAGGATTGACATGTTGACCGGACTGACAAAGGAAGACAGGGATGTTGGTAAAGCAGCACACCGGGAGAGGAGCCTGCGTGAACCTGTCCCAGGCAGACTCGGCAAAGAAACCCCGATTCAAATATCCTTACGGCAGCCCCAATTTGGGTTCAATTTGCCAAATTGTTTTGGCATGGGAAAAAACTGGTTTGGCATGGTTTGGAGCAAAACTCCCAACCCAGCTGTGGGCGGAGAGCCTCCCCATGCTAGATGCAACATCTAAGCACGTGGGTGCCCCCCGCCCCCCAGCATGTGATATCCTGCATCTCTGCTGCTTTGAACCTACCTCCTGCATCACCCAGAGCCTTTGCTCCACAGCCCTGTGAGCCCTGCCCAAGAGCACTCACCCTCCCAACCACCACTCACAGCTCCTCCAGCCAGAGTGACCTGGCTCCTTCCAGAGCTGTGGCAGCAGTGCAGAGCCACAATCTTTCTCCGCCGCACATGCGGAGTGTGTTTTCACAGTGATGGTGACAGAGCCTGGAACAGGCTGCCCAGAGGCTGTGGAGTCTCCTTCTCTGGAGACATTCAAGACCCGCTTGGACGCCTTCCTGTGTGACCTGCCCTGGGTGATCCTGCTCTGGCAGGCGGCTGGGACTCGATCTTTCGAGGTCCCTTCCAGCCCCTAACATTCTGTGATCTCCTCCCATGCCCCTCAGGAACAACATGACTAGACAGACCCGCTTGCAAATTGCTCCCCGAGAGCTCATGGACATGCTGCTAACACTGGCATCTACCCTGTAATAACCCATCATCCGTGTCATTACCATTAATTATATATTAACATACCCCCTAATCTCAACTGCTGCTAAGTCACACCTCAGGGGGGGTGAGAGCCGCTTTCAAAAGCCACCTGGCTTGTTCTCCTTCGGCTCTTACAACACCCACCCCAGGAGAGGCTGGAGGCCACAGCAGGACCAGTACCCAGCAGGCGGCTGTGCGGATCAAGGCTGGGATGGGCAGGAAGATCACCGGGCTGGAGTTGGGGGGCCGATCCCCCAGCCGTCCGGTGTTCCCGGGGGACTGCGAGAGTACCGGGAACATTAAGCGTTAAATGGCTCCAGCAACTCCCTCCCCAGAGCTGGGTTTCATCGCTGCAGCACCAGGGAGCCTCGCACAGCCGTAGGTGCCTGCGTGACCCTCACAGTGCTTTGGGTGACATCGGGTGGGACCAGGCGGCACAAAAGGCAAGAGCGGGAGCCCTCGCTGGGGCTGGCGCAGGGGCTTGGCCACCCTGTAGAATATGGGCTGGGCAGCTCATCCCAACTAGACCTTCAGATGATAGAGGAGTTCTCCAGATTCCTACACCTTCCCTGTGTCACCCTCAACCATTCCACCAGCTGGCAGCAAGACCCCCAGCATCCTTCAATTCATACTCTTCCCAGTATTCTGCTGAAGGGCAGAGTGTCTTTTCTTCTTCCACTGTGTCAGGGAAATCTAAGAGAGAAGCAACATGGAGCAGGTAACCAGCGCCATTTCCCACCGGAGCGGCACAGGGACCTCCTGCACTCCACGCCCTGCCACTGCCTTGGCCCACTGCTGCTCAGCCAGCACACAGCCTTCGCCATGGGGCGGGGGAGACTGCTGCCTTGAGCCCCTTTCTGAAGCTGCCTCCTCAAAGCTGCCCTTATCCCACATCCAAGACAATCCCAGTATCAGCAGCACTGCTGGCACTGGAGACGGGACATTTCAGGGCCGTGCGGACGGAAGGGGGTGTTTCTCCTTCTGATTCTCACACACAGCATCCTCACCAAGGTGCAACTTCAGGAGGAAAGCAATGATCTTCCAGAGGTGCAGAGCTTTCACCATCTCATTTTGAAGGCAGCACACCACCTTCCATTCACGCTACAGCTCCAGCCGAAAAAAAAAACAAAAAAGCTGGAAAAAAGCCTGGGGCTGGCTCTGTCCCAAAGCTGCAGCTGTTTCATGTGGCTCCAATGCCTCTCGCCTGGCAGCTCGCACTTTCAAAGCGCTGCCTGCATGCACACAGGCACACAAAACAATTGATGAACGTCTCACATCGCCCTGTGTGTGTTCCGACACAAGCTCACTTGCCAAGAAAAGAAGAAGTGGATGGATGGATGGATG
The DNA here is from genome assembly GCA_013396935.1 of Baryphthengus martii. Taxonomy (NCBI): domain Eukaryota; kingdom Metazoa; phylum Chordata; class Aves; order Coraciiformes; family Momotidae; genus Baryphthengus; species Baryphthengus martii. The sequence continues at coordinate 21,286 of VWZK01011942.1, read as the reverse complement.
TATTTACATAGCCTTTAAAGAAGACGTTGCTTCATTTCTGCAGCTTTGTTGAAGGGTTTTGTTCTGGGGCTTTTTTAAATATAAAAGCCTAAAGCAAATATAATACAGAGAAAGGGTATTTTTTAATCTTTAATACTTTACCTGCGTGCGTAACACCTGCAGAGCTCTGACACTCCCCAAGGAATATGTTTTATAGTAACTGAGTCAGACTGAAAAGCGGTAACTGCTCAGAAAAACACCGCTGCTGGCCAGTGTTACACACGCTGCCAACACAAGAATTCTTCCACAAAGGGAGAATCATAGAAAGGTTTAGGTTGGACGAGACCTCCGAAGGTCACCTAGTCCAACCCCCCTGCAGGGAGCAGGGACATCCTCAACTAGAGCAGGTTGCTCAGAGCCTTGTCCAGCCTCACCTGGAATATCTCCAGGGATGGGGCCTCAACTCCCTCCCTGGGCAACCTTTTCCAGTGTCTCACTACCCTCATGGGAAAGAACTTATTCCTGACATCCAACCTAAATCTGCCCTTCTCTAGTTTAAAACCATTGCCCCTCGTCCTGTCACTCCAGGCCTTTGGGAACAGTCCCTCTCCAGCCTTCCTGTAGCCCCTTCAGGTACTGGAAGGTCACTATTAGGTCACCCCGGAGCCTTCTCTTCTCCAGGCTGAACAACCCCAGCTCCCTCAGCCTGTCTCCGTAGCAGAGGTGTTCCAAGCCCCTGAGCATTTTCGTGGCCCTCCTCTGGACTCACTCTATCGGGTCCATGTCCTTCTTGTACTGAGGGCTCCAAAGCTGGACACAGTACTCAAGAAGCTGAAGCGTGTCAGCGAAGCCTCTCAGAGGACTGACACAGCAGCTTCACAGGCTTTAACTCTCAAGCGTTCCCCAGTTGTAGTAAAGCTGCCCACAGTTAAACCCTCTTGGGCCAAGTCAGGCACAGCAGGAGCCCACCCACCTCCTGCCAGGCGTGGAGTTGTCTGAGCTGAATACTCATGCTGAGTTACTCATAATCAGTTACAGAATAATAACGATGAAGTTTTATTTCTTTCCTGTGAGCAAAACAAAAAGAGGATCTAATGTGACAACTGTGGTGCCACATTGATGCTTTCTAGTGAGTACCAATTGCTAGCTGCCTGTTTCACCTAAGCCAACAGGACAGTTCTACTCACCTCAACGAGACAAGTCTTAGTGCCCTAAGGTGGACTTCTGCATAGCTCTTGTCACCTGCAGCACTGCCCGGTATATATGTGCACCTGGTGGCTAAAAACACCTGGGTTAGCAAGGCTACTGCACGCCAGTCACTTACAAAGGAATCATTTTATTTCTAAGCAACAGAGATGTGGGGACAATGGAAATACTCAGTCGGAATTGTACATCTAACTGGCCTTCTCAAACCCAAGAGCGAGTATCAGCAGATTTTGAAGGATATATTAAAACACACAATTTACCTGTTGCCGTAACAAGACCTTCCCAGGCCAGGTACACGGCTCGTAACAAGATCTTTGTAAGAAGCAAACTGCTGCACATCTGCCAGCGGGCAGATTTTTAGTTTTCTTTGAATCATCAAGTCATTTGTCGTGATTAGAGACAACACACTTGCCTGCAAAGCTTAAGCAACTCTTCCACTCCTATAAAGCAACCCCTGTGTTTTACCTGCATTAGGATAAACCCTTCTACTCCTTTGGACCAAGTCAGATTTGGACTCTCTTGACCAGCTGGCTACTCATATAAACCACCCACTCCAATACATTTGCATACATCTATGAAAGAAGAAAATATAGTCACTTTATTTTCAGTATACAGACTAAATACAACCATAAAATAAAGCTGAGTGAGCACACATGAATAAAATACTCCTGCACTTTAAAAAAGCCCACCTTTGCCACACCTGCTGAATCCACCGTTTGCCACGCCGCGCTCACAGCTCTCCAGGCGTTGTTTCCAAAAGCAACTGCTCCCGGACTCCCAGGAGCAGGACCCCGTCTACTACAATTCAAAGAAACACTCCCAGCTCGCATAGAAATGCTACATTTTCCTGCATGCCTTGAAATACTAGTTAGGTACAACACTATTTCATAATCTCTGCTCCCAAACGATGTCAGGTCCCTCTCGCACCAATGCAAGAATTACTTCGACAAGGAGGTAAAATCAGCAAGTTGTAGCGGTACGAACGCGTCAGAGGTGCAGAACATACTGTGATCCACAGCCCGGGGATATGCAGCACAGACAGTGAGACATAAATACTGATGAGTTGCACAATCACCTCCCTAAAGGCTTCTCCACAGTGTGACTCCTTCCATGTCACACGTTTTTCATAGAAAAAAGAAGAACCCAAAAAACCAAGCCCTTTTCAGATTTTGCCCATTTAAAGCTGCCGATAAAATCCGATTCCATGTGCTATCAATGGGCATGTTATTGCTTGTACTAAATTGGAGATCTGGACCTAAACAAGAGATTCACCTGCAAAGCACAAAGCGGTTGTACAAACTAATTGTTGTAGCTGGTATTTCCCACACCCTCCACACCAGCTGTCAGCTACAATACTCTCTAGTTCTAAACACGTGTCGTACCATCCTCGAGAAAACGGCCGGTGTCTTCTCTGACAAATTTAAACACACCAAAGCAGTCAGCACAAAGAAGTGTTACAGTTAAATGAACTAAATTAATCACGTTCACCTTCGCTTGTTCATCTGGAAAACAGGTGACCTGGGTTGTAGTGACAAAGGCCAGCAGTGCCTGATCCCCTCAACACCCACATGTCAACGGAAGAAGAGCTGACACTATTGCAGAGACACTTTACAGAGTGGACACGTTCTCACTGCCATTTTCAGGCTGCCAATGACCTACCTGACCAAAGTGTTTAAGGATCCAGTCTTTACATCTTGCACCTCTACTTGAATGTAAAGTTTACTAGTGAGTGTCTTTAAGGAGTAACGAAGCAGCTGGTGGGATTTCTTTCAAGCAAACACTGACTCAAAGGCTCAATACAAATTCACAGTGTTACACGGGCTCACTCTGGACTTCCAGCCAGTCCCTGACAACACCTCTCTAGATCTGCTCTTTAAATGACATGCCGTGCAACCACTTTCTCTGCTAATACATCCTGACTACAACCTCGTTTTATAGCCTCTCTTTTTAACTGTACTCTACTTCAAATCAGTTCTGATTGCCGATGCTGCCTTTAACTTAGTATCATCAAACTGAGCGATGATTTCCTGTCTACCGGTGCTCTGAATGCAATGGTACTATAAAAACATGCAACTAATTCTTCCGGCAGATGATCCAAATCAGCTCTGTTCTCAAACACCAGATTGGCAAAGGTGGGCTGCAGATTGCAAATTCTTCAAGCTTTCCATACCATGAAGTGAGGTAGCAACAAGCAGCCTTCGAAACAGCATTGTCTCCGTGCTTTTCCTTAGTATTAAATCCCTTTTCGACACGATTCAGTGAGTGAACAAGAGGCTTCTCTGGAGCAGCGGAAGAAGAAAAAGAGATGATAAATAAATAACAAACGATAAGAAGAACTAGGCAAATAGTTTTGCAACGTTTTCCTTTTTGGTACCAGCACTGAGCACTGCTCATTTTCAGGTGGAGAGAAATACAAAACACTTCAGTCTCTTTGCGAGCTTAAAGTCCAAGTGATTTCTGCACGATCTGCTTGGCAATTTTGTTAAACTGTTCTCTGTCTTCCCGCCACATCTTGGAGGCGTCTACGTTGGCTCCGCTTTCATCGTTCGGCTCTGAAACGAGAAAGACCGTAAGGCAGGTGGGCAGGCAGGCCTCAGAGCAAGACTGCTTCATGGTTTCAGCGACGGCTCTGTACTGTCACTCCCCCGTGGCTTTGGCACAATTCTTCTGCTTGGCACTACAGAAACACGGCTTAAAAAAAAAAATAAAAAAATCCAGTGACAGCCACCGGATTCCTGAAGGGTTCTGATTTCACTGATCACAAGAGAGTATCACAGCAAGTCGACTTTAGGTAAGGAACAAGTGGCAGAGGAGCAGGACTTTCTCTTGTTCAATGACCTAACACTCGAGCCCTGGCACGCACATGGAACGGCACGATGCGGCACCACCAGCGCCGACGAGAGTTTTTAAAAACTCCACCCTGCTCCCTGCAAAATGTCATTTTTTGCTGGTTCTGTGGCTTTGCAGACACAAAGCCCTCTCGGCCAGGCCACCCAACAGGCTCTGTCACCCTTTGGGATGGCTTGTTCTATTAAAAACCAACAAAACAAACCAAGAAAATCCATAGAATGCTTTCATTTCCGCAACGTCTTTCATCCAAGAATTTCAGAGCGCTTTGCAATGCACATTAAGTCCTTGTGACTCCGGCACTTCAGCGTGTACAGAGGTAAGCTGAAACCTGGGATTTATCAGCTTCGCGGTCAGAGTACAGCAGGCCAACGGTCATGGGATCACACAAGTCACTAAGACAGAATGTGCTCTACCTATTTTGTTTCACACACTAGTCCAAATCCACCCCAGCCCAGTTCATAGCAGATTATCTTGGGCTCATGTTTTCTCGACACAATGCTGATGGTCCACCCTGAGAAGCCAGCAGGATGTGCAGGTCACCCGGTTTGGTAAGCCTGGGCTTACGCTATCTGCACAGCTAGAGCTGGGAGTTTGCCAGCAGCCTGAAAAAAGCTGACCGTTGATGTTTTAGGCTAATTCCTCCCAAAGCCATGAGAAAACAGAATGCACAGGCAGGGACCAAGAGAGACTAGGTGATTCCCATGCTAACCAGTCTCGGTAAGGTTGCACCACAAACCAGGTTCTCGGGAGGCAACAGGATGTCCAGGGAGGTACTGTTTGTCTGCACAGCGTCCCAACAGCAGGTAACTATTCTGAAGCTAAAACGGTCCCATGTAAGAATCTGTGGCTTGTTCTTTGATCAACTTTGCTGCTGCTCAATCATCTAAACCACAGAAAATCTTTTATCATTCAAAACTGATTGTAAGGGACATGGCTCTGCCCTTTTGAGACAGTTCAGAGGCCCTGTCCCTTAGGATGGAAAGGATCCATCTTTCAGGGAACTGCACATGCCAGAGCTGATCCATAGCTCTTGCTGGCTTTAGGGAAAGCCATTTAAAAGGCTGCACGGAAAGTTTTTCATCCCACCCCTCTTGTCAAGAAGCCTTCCTCTGATTCTGACAGCAGAATGGGGTACATTCCGAGGCCGGCAAATAACAAACAGAAATGGAGAGTGCTGGCTTGTGAATCACAGAGGCCATGGACTCCAGCTGACCAAACTGGTTAGATCTGGCTAGTAACCCTTCAGCTGAACGGCCAAATACAACACAGGCTGTAATCAACAGCTTTACAATCTGCAAAAGCTGAGCAGACATCAAAGCAAATACAAAGAGCAGAAACAGGGAACCAGCTGAGCCTCCGGACCCACCTGCCCATCACCATCTGCTCAGTTGCTGCTGACCTGGAAGGAAAGCAGGGTAGTTGCTTGCAAAGCTGGAAACACTTGTTTACTAATCCAGGCTGAAGTTTTGAAATTATTTTCAGAGAACTAGTTTATTAATAAATAAATACTAGGGCTTTAAGAACTGTGGTTACTGCTGAGCAGCTTTAAATGTCCTTTGCTCAGTTAACAAATCAAACAGCAAGTGGCAGCTCTAGTTAACTCAGTAACTACTATCTGAGCTACTGCTAACAAAACAGCAGTCCTTACCTGCCAGCATGCTAACAACTGACAAGAGGATCTTCTCCACACTCTGCACGGGACTCCACCGCTCAGCACTGCTCTCATATCCCATAGGATCATCTCCAGGAGCATGAAGAATAGAGATGCAAACTCTTCCATCGGGATAAACTGCACAAGAAGGGATAGATTGTTACTCAGTAGAAACACTTGGTCTCTCCAGATCTTTAGCACAGATGAATGTTTGGACTTGGCCTTTGTATGACTGAAGCTAAATCTGGGTTTGTATTTCCACTTCCAAAGGCAAGAGGACACAAAAACTGAAAGACTAAAATCTAGGGAAAATTTCCTTTAAGCAAATCTAACAAAGTTTGGTCATCCTCCCCCAACAGAAGCCTGCTGGGAGCACTTGTGTCATTTAATAACAAGTGCAGGCTCCATGGAAAAAAAAAGTGAGAGATGCAGCCTGGTGGAACAAGGTTAAGTATTTTTCCACAGCTGCAGGCAGATAATCAGTTCTACTTAAATCCAAGGGTGACAGTCACACCGCACCGAATGCACACCGAAGTCCCCACCAGACTGTGACTGTCAAGAGAATTAAGCAAACTTACTCTGCTGCAGCAAGGAGGGAAAAGTGGTATGTTACAAACAACACAATTGATCTTATTTTGAACATTACTGAGGTGCAACCAGAAGAGTTCACACATTTTTTTTTAAATTTTGCTTAAAGCTCAGCTGCATTAAAGTGCATGAAAACAAGGTCACCTATCATCTGAGGATACAGACATATCCCCCTCCCACCTTTAGTGTAAGCAAAGCATCTGCAGCAGTATGAGCCATCTTCACAGACACTGGACTCCACTGCCTTGATAATGAGGCCAAAGAAAGGTTGAGAAAGGAAGACAAATAGAATGGAGCTAGAAACAGTGCTTTAGCAACACGGCCTAATTGTGCAGCCTCTCAAGGAAAGCCAACTTTAGCCCAGTACTTTCAGTGCTTCTGTTTCTGGGGTGATCAAACTTGTGCCATTGCCAGGAGAACAAGACAAAATAAAAAGAGGGAAAGACTGCTGGAAGCAGTTGTGCTCATTTCCAGGTCCTTCTATACCCCCAGCTAACGTCCGCGCAAGCCTGCAACACGTAAGTGCTTTGGAAGACTTTCATTCATCCTCTCCCACAGCCCCAGGCTGAGGACTGGTGTTGGTGTAGTTATGGCTGGAAGAGATGAAAACAGCAGGTGCTGAATCAGCACTTTATGTAAGTTAGGAACACACTGGTAGAAGGCTGTTCACCTGTAAGTTACTCTAATATTTGTCTGCAGTGCTTCATTTAAAACAGCCGGGCCACAGTGGCGCAGGCAAAACAGGAAAGGCCGATTCCAGGGAGATGGATCTTTCCACTTTATCCACAAGTGCTAATGCAAAACTTGCCATTAATTGCTACTTTGAAGCTACCTTTGCTAGAGCACCCACGAATATCCCTTTATTTTAAGAGGTAAGTTTAATATAGCTCTGCAGCGTCTCAATTCACTCTGTACAAAACACAAACTGCAAAGACAAGGGAACAGGAGATGTTAAACGTTTTCCTTGCAGCTCCTCACAGGTGGAGGAGTAAGCACTTAAGGAACAGAAAAAGCACAGCCTCTTGTTTCTACAGCCTTTCTGGGTATAGCTCCAGACCATTATAATCCCACCGGAGAAGAGATTCAAGTGTCTACTTCAGATGATCTCAGCTTTCGATTAACATGAGCCAGAGTCAGGGGGCTTTAAAAAGCTGAGCTGACCACCCAGTATGTTCCAGTTAACCCCACGGAGGAAGCATCCTCATGGAGAACTACTCTGTAACACATGAGAGTAAGGCTGTTTGTGCCCCTCCTGACTACGCTGCAAAGCAGCTGCGAGCAGAGACCCTCAAGCCAAGGCCACAACCGGAGCTGCAGAGCACTGCGTGGACACGGATCTGCTCACAAAGACCAGTCCTGATGAGAAGTTTGGGTGAATTAGTCCAGCTGGAGCTAGATGCTGATGTGGCCACACTGCTTCCAGGGGCCAAACACTGCACTGCTGCAGACATCAGAGCTTCACAATGAATGCGACGCTGACTTGGACACGGCCACGCACTTCTACGCTGTGACATGCAGATGGGTCTTCCAAAGGAGAACAGAAAGAGGTGGGTTACATGGACAAGAAACTGCATCAGTGGTGCTTTGAGAAGGGAAGAACAGAAGAACCTCAAGGAACTGCAGAATTCCTTGGAATAGGATGAAATAAATCTCAGCTGAGACTAAGATCTGTGTTATGCAAGTGCAGGAATATCAGCTGGGAAGGAAATACTAGGCAGAAGGGCAGCATTATTTTTTTTATTGCTCTCAGGTGGCAGAGAATGGACTAGAACATAGATAGAGGCCATGAAATCTGGGTGATGATAAACCACCTTTACACAATCCCTGTTGATTTAGCAGATGTCATAAGCATCAAATTTACGAAGAATGCCAAGGCTGACTATAGAAAGTAGTGCTCCAGGCTGTGAAATGGTGCTGTGAGGCTGTTGTTACTTCAGTTACTTCCACTGAAAAGTCTTAAGATGATATTGTCACCATCTTAATGTTAGATGCCTGCAAATGTGTCATCTGCTTGGACAGAGCGCTCTGTCTTTCAGAAGGATCGTATCAGAAATGTTACTAAGCCTGTGACTTGATGGAGAAAAAGCCATGCTTCCTAAATAAAGCTGCATCCACACTGTGGTGAATACGAACAAATTTTCACTCGTTAAAATAACATCACACTACCCAAACACAACCCCCAGAGCAAGACTGAAAAGATTTTTGTATTAGTTCACTAAATCTCACATCGTGTACAGAAGACTTAGCTTTGGAATGTTTATACAATAGTTACAACTATTCCTGGAATGATCTTAAAAGCAGTGAAATTGCTGGAATCTTTATTGGACTGTTTATGGCCAAAAGGTATATGAGGAATAACGTGATGAGGAGAATCTGACAGAGCAAAATCGCCGGACAGCTGAAGACTCCTGCTGCAAATTCCAGGCTGGAAAGGGAAAAATCGCCCTTGGTAAGGACGCCAGCTCCCCTGCTGCAAAAGTTTGTTTCTAAGGTGCACAAGCAACCCATTCCCCCATACATCCTGCTGCATCAGACTCACTGTTTGGATGGAACATCTCACACGTGAACCTCATCTTCGGAGGACTTAACGGGTAGTCGAGTGGAAAGCTGAGAATAGCAGGGAAAACCCCATACTCGAAACAGGTGTCTTCAGGACCCCTAGAAACAGATAAAAAGCTATTCACCACAGTTTTAAATAGCTCTTCCCTCCAAATTCTTGTCTAAGGAGACATCTGAGGTTGGGGTTCTAGCATCTTCTCCAGAAAACAAAGAGTTAATGCACTTTTACCTGACACCTCATAAACTTCAATCCAAATACGGGGTTTGCGAGGGAAGGGGAAAAAATCAAAGCTCGCACACTAAATTGCTAGGAAGGTCACAACACTGCTTAATTAGCAGGGTGTGTCTGGATATAATTGGACTCTCTGGCTCCAAGGCACGTTCCAGGATTTGAGTGTCTGCATGTCAAGGGAAAGCAGAGGCAGGTGTGGGACTCCTGGGCCTTTGAAGATACCGTTCTGCTGCACAAGACAGAGATGTCAAAATGCTGCAGCACAAAACTCATTTCTAAAACCGACGGGAGATTCAAACCGCCGGTATCGAGCGCGGCCACACAAACACCGCGCTATCCGAAGGCAAAAATCACAGCAGTAGTTGGTAAAATCCAAAACACAGCTCGGGGACCGTAATTGCTAGATGCAGGACAGCAAGTTTCTTTGCAGGTGGCAGTGTGCACTTCGAGGGCAAGCGGAGAACAAGCGGCTTCATCAGGGTCCTCGCAGAAAATAGTTCCTCGTTGTGTTCATCATCTAGTTCAACGTGGAGTCGGCTTGAGAATATAAAGACAACTGTTTTACTCTCCCTACATAAAACATTTTTGGAAGGTGAGCCAAAAAAAAAAAAAGGGTTCTTAGACATGATTTACTCAAACTTAATGAACCATCTGGGAGTTAGAACAAACATTATCTGCCTTGATTGGAAAGATGGTGAAACAAGGTTCATTATTGGAAATCTTGGCCAATGAAACCTCACCTATTTAGTAAAAAGCTCTTCAAACAAGGGTTATTCTGCCTGGGAAATAAGCTTTAGGAATATATCCAAGCTTCCTCCTCCCAATCCAAGTTCTCCATGCCAGAAAGAACATAAAAGTTCAAGGACTCCTAAGAGTTAAGGCTGCAACTGGTAACCTACAGAAAAAGAAAACTGAGACCAGCAAAACTTAAAGCCCTAAAAAATCTCTCTCTCTTAATCTTTGGGATACAAAAGACTTGGCCGGTAGATAAAACACAAAAACTACATGAATTAAACCTGAACACAGACAATAACAGCTGAGGTTAGAGAAATGCATCAATATATGGCAAAAATGACAGCTGTATCATCGCAACTATTTTGTTCCCTCTTTGGCCTTTTCCCTGAGTTTCTTCAGGATTCAATTCACATCTGAGAATAAACGGGATGCATTTTTTTTCACGAACGTTTTCATTCCAGCTGCATTTTAAAGGCTTATTGTTGGACTTCTAAGAGTATGTACATACAGGCATTGAAAAGCTGGTGGGTGTCTTCTGTTTTGAGAGCAAACACACAGCCTTAAGGGCTCTTCTGTGAAACGTGTTAACCCAACACGCTCCACTTTAGGCCCTGTATTATCTGAGCAAAAATGCTTTTGTTTTAGCCATTTGATGCTGCCAGGATCAACTTCAAAGGAATTATTACAGTTAATCCAAGATGGCAGTGGCAACTAGAAAACGCTCAGGGAGCTGCGAGATTTAAACTTGACAGCATCAGAAAGGACATCGGCAGGGCCAGAGAGGCAAAGAGCACAGAACCTTTGGAAATCTTTGCAGAGCAGGTGGTGTGATTGAAAAGCACTCCACAGTCAAAGCCTCTGTGCCTTATCTATCACCTCATCTGAGTTGCTATGTTAGTTAGGGGTTTAGATTATCCAGCATTTGATTAGGGATCCTCCGAGAAACACCCAGAGCACACAGTGGGATGGGTGTCACCCATCCCACCGAGCAAAGAGTGCTGAGCCAACAGGCCAGTTGCCTTAAGCAGCTGCCATAGCCCAGGGAAGACCAAGCCCTGGCCATCAGTAGCTGTGTGTACACAGAAAGCACTCATTCTGCTCAGGCTTGAGGCCTGTAACTCTCAGAAATACCTTGGTTTAAACCAGCTCCATCTAAGATTCTTTACAGCCTCTACAGCTTTTTTCTGCACGTGATGCTACTCTACAGACTTCCAAAAGCCTTGAGGAGCGGCCATCAGTTCTCCTCCGGACATCGTACGGCATTAAATGACTTACTAGGCAACCAAGTTGCTTAGTTGTGAGGGAGATGTTGTGAACAACTCCGTGGACATTAAGAGACAGCACGAAAACTCTGAACTCCATGAGCTGGCTGTGACTTAGGCAAGGGAAAGAAAAGGATGGAGGCTACCTGCCAAAACAGGAGGGAAAAGCACACTGACAAGGACAATTCGTTCTGTAACCATAGCTTTGCTTGTATTTGTAAATGGATTCTTAGCTGTCAAAAGATGCTGTAAAAAGACCAAAACTCAGCCATCAGATGCTGCGAAGGGGAATTCCATGCTAAACAAAAGTCATAAGCCTAATTATAGCCCTAATTACCTTTCCAGACAGGTTTTTTGATAAGCTGACTTCAATTTCTACTGTTTATTTTTCAAGCAATCTTTAGTTCTTAACAATTACGTGGGTTTGTGTTTTTGACGGATAAACTTGAATAGAAACACACACTTGCACATGCCAACCAAAGAGGGCAAAACTTGGGTCTAGAAACATCAAATCTGTGAACTCGCACAACGCAAAGCAGCCTGTCGGACCTCACGCAGTGCTAAGGAACCGGGAGGCATTATGGTAAACTCTCCTGACGTGCTGGGGCTATTTATCATCACAAAAAAGTCACCCTGCTGCGAAGATTAGCCTTTCATAAATAACTCGAACTCAGCTACTGTTTGATGTCTCATCAAAAGGCTGCATTTTAGATCAAGCTCCAAACCTCGGCTGTTCAGAAAGATCATCACATTGTATTTTTGAGTTCTGGATCTACTTGGGGAGAGTAGGAACTGTTCTATTATTCAGATATGTCAGTACAGCCTTCACATTTATATGCTCAACATTTATCCAGCGCTGCTGCTGCAGGCAAGAACACCAGAAACACAGATTATTATTATTTTTAAAGGCATTATTTTATCTCTGAGGAAAGCTCTTATATCAATCTGTATTAACATCAACTAGGCCAACTCTGAATTGACAAGTGGGTGATGTTTTTTCTCTCTTAAGTTTCTTTTTTTTTTTAATTTGCCATTACATGTGCTCTAGCTTTATATAACCTGGGTCAAGGAAAAAAAAAAGTATTTTATTCTACTCTTCATTATTATGCTATTTACTTACCTTTTCACTGTTTAAAAATTTGAAGCCACCTTTAATTTCCTCATCTGCACTTCTTTCATTCCCATCATCTCACACAGCACATTTCAGATCACAAAACATTCAAGAAGATTATCACAGGAAAATATAAACAAGTCATTTAGCTTGCTTTCCAAATGTACACAAATACTTCTCCTAATAGAGTTTTGTAAAGAGATGAAAGTAACCGACCCTGTTTAGGGTAAACATGTTTCTATTGTACCACAGCTTCAGAATTCAGCAGATCTTAAAACCTAATTTTCTTATGACACACGCTCCATACAGAAACCCAAATGAAAGCACCTCCGCCTCTTATTTTGCGCTGACAAAGACCTGAAGCTCAACACTCAGCACTTTAAAGGGCTTTCAAGTCTGTAAGCGGCTCCTCTGTTGTTTAAGAATTTATGGGAAACACCCAGAAAAGTATTTTCTAGGTAATGAATCAAATCTAAAGTTATTTCTGTGCGTCCCCAATGAAAGCTCTACTCAAGCACAAAAGCTCTGGCACTGTTAGGCAGGATTGCCTTCCACATTCCAAGAAGCATTCCGGGATTTCTACGCCGCAGGATCGCTTGCCGTCTGAACTGAGATCTGCTACGTTACAAAGCGAGCGTTTAAGAAAAGTGGTAACTGTCCCACCTGCAGAAAGCATAAGATGCTGCAGCCAAAATCTTTGGTGTCAGGCAAGAAATGATCTATTTCCACGCCAAGTGTTGATTTTCAGGGGACAGAGGTACCGGAAAGTCCAACCTGTTCATCACAGGATAAACTGCTGCACCTAAGCAGAGTCATTTGGCAACTCTTCATTACCAATCAGCAAACAAGCAGCGGTAATCCAGATGGTAATCCAGATGGTAATCCAGATCTCGATTTACCAAGGCCTAAAATAACTCAGAGGCGTAAAGCAGGATCGCCCACGCAGCCAGCTCCTGTGGAATAGGTGATGGATTACAGCTCGATAGGCTTTAGTACAGCTTGCGTGCCTGATCCCAAGAAACCTCGGGTTCCGCCCCTAGACGACACGCTCCAACAAACTGAGCTAAGAAAATTCTTCCACCCACGCCAGTTGAGAATCAACTAAGTCAGCACTGGTGGGTGCAGCGCAAAGCTGCCAAGGGCACGGCAGGCTGGCTGCAAGCAGGGCCACAGCCACCGCCTGCTGACCCCGCTGGCTGCTGGGACGCCCCAGCCGTGGCTGAAGGAAAGGAAATCACCAAATCTTACTAAAGGACTCTAAAAAGAGAGCCTGGATCTACCCTATAACAAGAGACCATCAGCTTCAAGACAGACTTAGTTTGGAGAGTCTTCCTTTGTTAGTTCTGTAGCATTTGTGTGTATTAGAGAATCACAGAATCGCTTAGGTTGGAAAAGACCTTTAAGAGCATAGAGTCCAACCGTTAACCTAAGTCTACCAAGCCCACTCCTAAACCATGTCCCTAAGCATCACACCTACACAACTTTGAAATATGGCATGGGATGGTGATTCAAATACTTTCCTGGGAAGCCTGTTCCAGGGCTTTACAAACCTTTCAGTGAAAAAAAAAAAAACCTCTGTATTTTCCTCCACTTAAAACATGAGAAAAACCTGTCCTGTATTTGCAGGTGAGTAATGTTCCCAAGTTTTGTGTGATCTACAAGCAATTCATTGTTTTCTACACTATTTTCATACACCACAGATATCCAAGGAAGCCCAAATGAGGATTCCTGTCAAATTTCCAAGTTACATAAGCCAAGTGTCGCTTATTATGACGCCTGCACAACAAATGACGACTTAAGCCCCAACACTGCCTCTGTCACACTGAATTCCAAATATAATTCCCAGTTTGGGTAAGAAAAGGGGTTCCCAGCCAAAGGCAGGCCAAGGTCAATGTTATGCAAAACGTATTTTTTTTTAATATTCTTGTTCTCCTAGAAGCTAATCATAGCATGGAAGTGCTAATTTCAGATACAAACCAGTATTAACTCACATAATCAGAGCTTCCCATTCAAAGAAGTTCTCTTCATTCATGGGACCTATCAAGGGAAAAACAAACCAGCGCTTAGTGCTGCAACCCGAACATCAGGCTACAATTTCACAGCACAGGAAGCTCGCTCAGCTCCTCACCTGCTACGATCCCTTCGGGTGGGTTCAAGGTCAGCTCTGCAAAAACAAAAGCACAAGGAAGGTTAACGTGATCCGCAAGCCTGAGCATTTTGGCTAACATTTGGGTGGCCAGGGCTTAGCAGAGAGGTCCCACCAGCCTCGGAGAAAAGCTTGAGCACACCATGGGAGGAGTCTTCTGGCCATGCTTTACTGGGCAAGACTCCACATCCAGAAGGTCCAGCATCTCACTGCTGACAATTTCACTTCATTCAGTTTTCAAGACAAAACTCTTGGGCACTTTATGCTTTTTCAGGCTCCCAAAACTACTCTTCCCAGGGGCAACTATTTAAAACTGAGAAGAAAGGAAGAAAATCTCTTTCCACAAAGCATGGGAAACACTCTCCTCTTGGAGCACTGTGGTGTCTGCAGGTAGAGAACCAACAGCCTGAAGTGAAAACTGATTGCATTCCTGTAACCTCTCTGCACCAATTCAGACTTGACAGAGTATCGATGCGAACCCCAAAATGATGCAAAAAGTTGGAGAAGCAAAAGCATTTGACTCTGCTTCTTGAATTCAATCCAACTGCCCCTGTGTGGCCTGGAAAACACAAGTCAAAAGAAAAGCAGCAGCAATAAAGCAGCCATGGGGATCTCATTAATGTCTGTAAGTATCTAAGGGGTGGGTGTCAAGTGGAAGGAGCCAGGCTCTTTTCTGTGGTGCCCAGGAAATAGGACAAGAAATAACAGGTACAAGCTGGAACACAGGAGGTTCCACCTCAATACGAGGAGAAACTTCTCTGCTGTGAGGGTGACAGAGCCTGGACCAGGCTGCCCAGAGAGGTGGTGGAGTCTCCTTCTCTGAAGACTTTCCAAACCCGCCTGGATCTGTTCCTGTGTGGCCTGCCCTGGGTGATCCTGCTCTGGCAGGAGGGGTGGACTAGATCATCTCCAGAGGTCCCTTCCAACCCCTAACATTCTATGATGGCTGCAACTGGCAAGTTTGGATTCATGAACCCTCACTTTCTGTAGGAAACTGGTACAATTCCTGATTCCTCCAATAACCTGCAGCATCAGAACCTCACATCAGAACCTCACTTCAAGCCTGACAAAGCCCAGCACTCCATGGGCTGATAAAATCCTAACGAGTTCTTCTACTCTCCAGCGCAATCAACGACCATCAGCTTCCAGTTTCTGAAGTCTTGTAGGGTGGTAGCAGCTGGCAAGGCAAAGTTCAGCCCTGCACGTGCAACTAGTGGACCTGCAGTCCCTGGGGGCTGAACACCAGCCCCACAGCTCTGAGCAATACACAGAGCAGCCAGTGGGATCAGTGGTAGGAGGCAACACTCCAGGGGTGTCAGACCAGAGGAGGAATTAGGGCAATTTAAGGGCTGTGATTTGCTTATTTAGAAGTTTCCTAACCAACAGCCTGTGGTCCGCTAGTGGCTCGTAACACACCAAATGCAGCTGCAGGAAACGCTACACGCATTCCAAGCGGGAATGCAGACCTGGGGAATGTGGGAAGTCCCAAACTGACAAAGGAGATGCTTGACCTAATTTCTGGTAGGCTACACGTGAAAACCGTGCATAGCGCCGTACAAAACAGCATCCCGATTCTTTTCTTAAAACAGAGACATTACTGTTGGATTCAAAGACGTGCTGATAACAAACCTCTTCTCTTCGCTCAAATTGACATGAATTTTGGCACAGATCGCTCTGACTGAAGTTCAAAAGCACAGCAGCAGATTGAAACTCAAGTGTTACAGTTTCCCATTACATCCTGATGGTAAGGATCAGGATTTCCCAGCTTGGCAGTGGTCTCAAACCAGCTTTTCTTGTTGATTTTTTTAAACAGAAGGAGAAGTGACAAACCCAGGAGATGCTGGAATCATTTTGCTCCATCTTGTGGCTCTCTCTAGGAAGAAAATCCCTCTGATATTTCCCACAATGTCTCTGACAAGCTGGGCGAGCTTTGTGAGTGCCTGGTGGCAGCACCTGCTCATCCTTTGCAGTGGGGAGCCACGCAGAGGCACGCCACGCCATACAGTTCTCCGACCCAAAGGAAAACCGGGGTGATGGGAAGCAAAAGCCAAATCCTGCTGAGCAGGTCTTCTCCAAGAGGCAAGATCAGCAGAAAGACTTTGCAGGAGCCCTTGATGGAGCACATCCCTGCCCAAAGCTGACAGGTGACTGTGGGTCCAGGAAAGAATTGCCGAGGAGCAGAATCTCGTGATCGGGGGGAGCTAAGTCATCAGATGCAGAGAGGCCCTTCTGCTGCGCCGGAATCACAGCTCAGTCACCCTCACCTGGAGCTGTGGGACCCCACGTGCTGGAACACAGCCCAGCAACATCCTATTCAGGGATTCCAAGAGGGGGACGGACAACCAGTCAACACGGAAAGAAGGATAAAACAGAAAGCCAGAAAAGGGATCAGTTTTGAAAAGACGTAAAGAGAAGTCTCTGCAGAAAACAAAGGAGCAGCAGAGTCACGAGGAGAAGCTGAGCCTAGCAGCGGCTGCTGGAGGGGAAGTCTGTGGTGATGGAAAGGCACCAGGACACCTATGCAACACCACAATCACTTCACGATGTCCAAGGGTCTGAGGAGTTGTAGGCATCTCACTGCTCAGGCACATGTGAGAGACAGGGAACTACTGGAGACAGTCCAGCGGAGGGCAACAAAGATGATTGGGGGATTGGAGCATCTCTCCTACGAGGAAAGGCTGAGCGAGCTGGGACTCTTTTAGTCTAGAGAAAAGAAGACTGAAGGGAGACCTTATTGATGCCCACAAGTATCTTAAGGGTGGGTGCGAGGGTGATGGAGCCAGACTCTTTTCAGTAGTTCCTAGTGAGAGGACAAGGAGCAAAGAGCACAAGCTGGAACAGAGAAAGTTCTGTTTAAATAGGAGAAAAAACTTGTAACAAAGCCCTGGCACAGGCTGCCCAGGGAGGCTGTGGATTCCCCTTCTCCAGAGGTATTCCAAAGTCGCCCAGATGCCGTCCTGTGTCATGTGCTCTAGGCCATCCTGCTGTAGCAGGGGAGTTGGACTAAATGATCTCTAGAGGTCCCTTCCAACTCTTGACAATTCTGTGACTCTGATGTGCTGGGCTCACGATGGAGAAACCGACGGTAGTGGAGCCCACCACCTGACCAGAGCAATGCCTCCTCAGCACTGGAGAGCATCTGGAGCAGCTTCCATCTTCACGTCCTCCACTAGGCACCCTGTCCAGTTTGCAGGGTGGTTTTGCTGCGTGCAATCAGGGGATTTGCTTCCAAATCAAAATGCAATGAAGCCCTGGCTTGTAGCACCGCAGCTAAACTTTACCTTAAAGCTTTGCTTGTAAGCTGAGACTGAAGGAAACGGAGCTGACCTCAGCAAAGCGCAACGCTTCCATTAGGAACTCGAGGGAGATTTGGCAGCAATGAATACGTCCCTTCTTATTGCACAGCTCAGTATGGAGTCATTACAGGTCACTTCCACCCTGGTCAAAAGGAGGAGAACTGAAATCATAGCTTCTCTTTAAAGCAGTTAATAAAAAGACTGATCACATTTTTAAAAGAGGAGCCCAAGAGTACGCTTTCTAAAAACTGTATCGATTTAGCACATCTAGGTGATTAAATGCACAAGATTCAGGAAATATTAAGGGCACAAACTCATTTCAGTATCACACAGCATCTGGACTGAGAGGCTTGAGCACCTCGTTATTTCTACTCTACCAGAAATTCTGTTTTCCTCTCTCTCCTCTGATGTAGCACCCGATCGGCGTAAGGCTGTTTGAGCTCACGCAGGGACATGGTGCAGTGTGTGTCCTAAGAGATTTCATAGATGGGTTAAAGTTAGAAGGGATCTTGAAGATCATCTTGTTCCAACCCCTCTGCCACAGGCAGGGCCACCCCCCACTAGACCAAGTTGCTCAAGGGCCCATCCAACCTGGCCTTGAACACTTCCAGGGAGGGGGCATCCACAGCCTCCCTGGGCAACCCATTCCAGGGTCTCACCCTCTTCCAGCTTGAAGTGTTACACTTAGGAAAGAGTATTTTTCAAAGAGTATTTTTCAGAGGCCTACCACAAACATTCATCCCTCTCTTCCCCCCAGAAAGAGCAGCTCGTCACAACCCACACCGCTGCAGTGGAGTTTTCTTCCCCAAGAACTCTCTCCAACCAACAAGGACAGGAAGCGCCCGCTGAAGCGCTGTCAGATTCCGTTCTGTACAATGAAGGTGTTTATTTTTCCTGTGAATTCTGAAATCCTAGAATTCACCTCATATTTTTAACCTGACCGCACTGCCAACGACACCTGTTGGCATTACAATCCACTGCTCTATTGCCTGTTTGCACCAGAAAGGAAATACAGTGCACACAACTAGGCACTACGATACCTGCATCTCTACAGATTTGGCTGAATACCTTCAAAGTTAACCCATTTTAGATTTAAAAAGTTCAGCCAGCAATAAGGCATCTTCAAGATCAGGTAGCCAGGAAACAGTAAATGTAGAAAAAGAAGGTTTCCATCTCTCGCTTCTTACAAACATAAGCTGCTGTTGAGAGACTAATTTCAAGCTTTATTACTACTCCAAATCTAGAATTAACAACAAACATGTTCTAACAGAAATTATGTCCTTTTTCATATATGGGTTTTTTTAAAGTTTTATCCAAATCAGTGCTGGTAGAGTAGAAAAAAATATTTGAGTAAATATGAGGCAGCAATAAGTCATCACATTGCAAGCATGCAAATAAAAATCTAAATGAGGACCAAAAAAACCGAATCCATCTCATCTGGTTGCCCACAGACATCTTCCCTTCCTTCTCCACAAGAAAGAGAAAACAGTGCAATTTCACAGCCACTCAAAAAAAGGAATAATGTATTTGGGCTCCAACAGGTAGAAAATCCTCCCAACAACAAACATTTTAACCTAAGGTAACAATAAACCTTTATTTAAAGATTTAAGCACATCCACACACATAGAAAGAGAAAATCAAACCCCAAAACTTAAAAAAAAAAAAAGAAGGAAAGAATTAGAAGTCCAGTAAACAAAGTACACCCATGAGCAAGGCACTGCCTGCCAGGCATCGCTGTCATGACTAGAAGCAACTGAAGGGAAGTGATAGAGAAGAAAAAGGAAATGTAAAGCAAAAAAATAAATATGTGCACAAATATATAGATAGATATACAGAAGATTTCCTTGCAGGTGGGCAGCCAGGAGGAAGGGGTCATTTAAAGTTGTTTCCACACTCACAAAGCTGAACCTCAGACTACAACCCTGCCCCCAGACAGGACTATTTTTTTAATTTATTTTTTTTTCTCTGAAAAAAAGAGGCAGCAGAACTACCTACAATTAGAAACTATTTTGATTTCTCAATATAACTTCAGCTGAAAATTTCTACAGGGTAAAACAGCTTCTGAGGAGCTACAACTAACTGTCCAGTCTTTTGTGAAACGCTAGGGAAGGGTTGTAATTCAGGCTTGATTCCGGTTTTTGTAGCAAAGTTTGACGAGAGCACCCACTAAAGGAAAGTAATAACCCTGGTCATGCACATACAGCGCAGGATAACTCCAGGTGGCCACAGAAATGAAAAGCTCTGCCTTCCTGTACTTCTGTAACTCAGGTTTCCAGAAGTACAAGCATCGTACGCTTAGTCGCTGTAGATGACATTCAATTTTGACACCGCTGTGTTTTATTAAAGTTGGGAAAATATTTATAAAGGAAGATGACAAACAAGATGTTATCTCGGGTCGTGGTGTTACCCTGGAAAACCACGCAGAGAAGAGTCACATAATGTCTGCCTGTACCATTAAGTCAAAATTATTTTTTATGCAATTTAATATCACTTTTTCCCACAGAATTCGTTCATACAAGACATTTGAGTAAAATCTCCGAGCTTCTCAACAACAAGAGATCAAAAATGCTTTTTGGGACTAAGGGGATTTATGTAGGAAAACCGACAAAAGCAGAGAGAAGTCTTTTTGCAGCTGCTTTTCAGGTCAGTGCTTCTGGATTGCAATAGAAAAACTCAGGTTTCTAGGATGCACCGTCAGCACAAGCTTTACCCACACAACCACACGGCGGGGCTTGCTCCCCATAGCGAGCCGGTGAAAATCAGCACTTGCCACCCCCTGCAAGTCACAGCTCACCTGGATTTTTAAACAAACCAAGTTTATGTCGTTGATCACCAAATTCTAGTCTAAATGCTGCTCCTAACAGCTGCTCTTCCGCTAAGGTCTTGACAGACACCTCTAATTATCTCTGAGATAACAAAGTTCTGCAACGAGCTGTTCCACTCAGAAAATTTACCTCGGGGGAAAAAAAAAAAAAAATAAACAAAAATTGGCCATTTGCCCAGGATTCCCAGATCTTCCCTAGGACTAAACTCCCAGTGCCACGAAATCCTAGACATGCCAACCGAGCACAAACCGCCCCTCGGTGTCCCAGCCAAAACAGCCGCGGCTCGCAGAGAGGGTTGTAGCACCGGATGGTTTCCTAGGCCCACAGCGAAGGGAAGGGACAGGACAATCCCACCCAGGCCCACAGCGAAGGGAAGGGACGGGACAATCACACCTAGGCCCACAACGAAGGGAAGGGACAACGCCGCCGCAGGGGGAAGCGGTGCCATCCATGACTCCCCTCTGCCACTGCCGTACTTCGAAGACCGCCGTGCTCCCTAATCCCCACCCCGGGCTTCTGTGTAGGGACGCAGAGAGAGCTCCGCAGGGAGAGCGGAGCGGATCGGTTGGCGGAGGCCGGGAAGCTGCGGCCGGCAGGGCACAGGGAGCTGCGCGACAAGGGGGGTGAAGCGAAGGAGGTCCTCGGCCTGCCCC